>JANHZU010004473.1:441381-455556 GCA_032468055.1 Acrochordus granulatus
ACCTGTCCAGTATGGTTGAACCTCTGGCAGAGCTCTCATCTTCTTCAGAGCACACAAGCCCCCCAACCACAGCAAGTGGTGCCTCACTGGGGGGTTCCTTTATATAGGAATCCCCAAAAATGGCCATCTGTGAAGTTCATTATTTGATTTAGGTCTCAATTTAATGTAATTTGAAGGGTAGCTATGAAGTTAGTTCTGTTCTGAATGGCCAAAGAAAGGCTGATGTGCAAATAAATTATGCTTTATTCATGTAAGCAGCCTAAAATTGTGTTCCATTCAGAACTGTGTTCTATTCAGTTGACTGTGTTTTATCCATGTGGTGGCCTAGAACTGTATTCTGCTCAATTGACTTGGCTGGTGTACTTTTATTCCTTGTTAAAGAAGAAAACAAATTGATTCTGCCAAATTAAATGGAATACAACTTTTATAAAATAAATCAATCAATAAATAAAACATGAATATTTGATATCAATACATATAAAAATTTAAACTACTCCCAGTTCAACTATTTGATACATTCTTGATCTATTAGAGTTTATAGCTCAGCTGTGAGATACATTCCTTGCAAAATATGGATATTTCAACATCTGATATGTCTTTTAATTGTATGTTGATCTGCAGAAAATTGAATCTTTGAGGAACATAGACAATTACTGGTTCAGGAACATAAATTAATAAAAGAGTTGGCATTTGTATGCAAACTATGGCTAACTGGAAGAAGTTATTCTACTGGTCATCAATCTGTACTTCTGCAGAAAGTGCTAGACTAAATTTCTATTGCATTTTTCATGTAGCCTGTCATTATGATGCAAAATTTATAAAGCTCACTTTACAAATGCATTGTATATCACAGTGTGAAATGAATTTTAACCATGGTATTGGGTTTTTTCCCCTCAAACTTTATTCTTCCTTTAGACCCAAAGGGACACCTTACATCTTCAAACATTTCTGAAGGTTAAAACAGTTTTATGCTGTATATCTCTCTGTTCATACCAATACCTTTTTTTAAGAAAGTTTGCAATGGAGAGATTACCTTTGCAAGCAAGTTGCAAACCTTCTGCTTTTAAAGGCAGGCATATTATGCACTAAGATGAATGCCCGTTCTGTCTTTAAGTGAAGGAAGGAAAGTGTTGAAAAGTGAAAAGTTTCCAACAGCCATATTAAAACTTTATTTAAGAAATTTAAGTTCCTGATGAGCTTTTTATACCATTTCAAATCTTAGAAACAAACCATAAATCACACTGACAACTTTGGCCCTTTGAATCCTATCTGTAATGTTGTACAATGATATAGCTTTGTACTTAGAAGGTGAAGATTCACATTCCAATTTTTAAATAGGAAGCTTGTGGGGTAAACTTGGGACAATCACTCCTATTTTAACAGTGTAATTGTGAGGTATAAGTAAATTGTTACTTATTTGAAGATGAGTACTGAGGTCTTAGAAGTAACTCATTTTAACAAATTAACCTTTAATTTTATGGAATCTGATCAAAATAGAGTAGTCGTATATCCTACTGAACAGAACATAAAGTATAACTTCTATAAAATAAGCTGTCTACATCCAATTTAATCAAATTTAATAATCAGGAATCATAAACAGGGAGAGCAGAGACTTGGTTGTTGCTCATCAACTCCTGGAAAACAGGCATACCAAGATTTGGTCATAAATTTCCACACCACAATAACAAAGTATAAAGAAAGATAAAACACACAATTCTGTTTCTCATACATTTTTGATACTAAATTAAAGTTTGTTTTTTTAAAAAATCAGAAATATGAACTTTAGCCAAATCCTGCTGGCATTCAGTCCACATTGTTCTTTTAGGAATGAAAAAGGAAAAGGAGTGTAAGAGAAGGATATTTCCAATGCTTCCTGCCAGATTCCCACAAGAAAACTCGAGGGGAAGCCATCAGGAAGTCAGAAGTTGCTTCTGCTCCCATTATTTTTTTTGTCCACTCTTGGTCATTCAGTTTCTCTGTTTAGGTAAGAAAATATTTCTGAAACAATGACCAGTGAGACATGGATTGTCTAATTACTTCTATTTGTATGTTACAATTATTTCCAGTAATTAATTTTAATAACTGTTAAACTTAGATATATAGATAATAGAGATTTGATCTTACAATTCCACTCAAGTTCTGCTGCATTACTTCATGGCTGCAGGAGAAGGGAGGATGAGAGGATGCCTAGAATGTGTACACCAAACGTATATACTCTCAGCAGGGTCTTCTAAGGTGTGAAGGTCATCCCAACTACCATATAAATCAAACAGGCACTTATGCCAGACAGCAGCAATATAAAAATATGCTGGAGGCAGAAAATCACTTTTGTAACAACAGAGCAAGATTTCATACTGAGCAGGAGTATGCAATGGTAAAGCATGTTTATATTTTATCAAGAAAACTACATAGATTGACAAAATTCAGTCTACATGGATGATGGGTCCCTCAGGTTGGATGGCACTCAACATGCTATTGTGGAATTGCTGAGAATCATTTGGTGTACCAATGTTGTTTATGACATGGTGTCTTTGAGTCTTTTGCTCTGGTGTCTTTGAAATTCTCATGTTCTGTCCACTTCAGCAGGGAGGCTGGATCTATTAGAGTAGTCCACCTTCAGCAACTGATAAAACCAGAAGGATTCCAGTGGGAGCTGCGAATATCCTGGGGGCATTGCTGCATGGTCCTGCTGAAGCTTTGGTTTTGTCCTGGAATCAAAGGATGGCCAAGTCCTTGGACAGGATCATCCCTGTGCAGTCTCTTTGATCCTTCACATTTGACACTCCCCATGGTTTGACATTTGACAGAATTTGATCCTTCTCATTTGACACTCCCCATGGTTCATGGAGGAGCTGTGGGTTTTGAAAAGAGATGCCTGGAGCACCTTTGGTGGAAGACAAAGGATGAGTCCAAATGGACCAAGTTAGAGCTGCCTTGTGGTGATAAGAATAGCGAAACATCTCCACTCTTATCATGTCTGCAGAGAGTCACCCTATGGCCTTGTTTAAGACCCCTGATAAGGACCTTGTACAGAAGGACTTGGGTCATCATTTGCAGGGCTGTGCAAAGGAATTTGAAGATCACCTGATGAACAAAGTTGCTTGGATTTGGTCCCAGTTGGAACCCATGCATGGGGCAAGTCCATCTGAGATACCCAGGGAGGAGCCTTGCCTGGTTATCTAGGAACAATTCAATTCTGTTGGCCCTGATGAAGTGGACAGGGTCTTTGACACTGTTAGTATGACCACCTGCCCGTTAGATACTTGTTCCTCCTGATTGGTGAAAGCCACCAGGATGGTGTCCATCAGGTGGGACCAGGCAGTGATAAATTCCTCACTGTGAAAGGGGACATTTCTGGGTCCTTTTAAGGAGGCCCTGGTCTGCCCCTCTTTAAAAAAAATATCACTGGACTCCACTTGCCTGGACAATTTTCATCCAACGTCCCACCTATTCTTTTAAGGGAAGGTTGTAGAATAGGTGGTTGCATGGCAGCTTCAGAGGGTCCTGGAGAAAACAGATTATCTGGACCTGTTTTAGTCTGGATTCAGGCCCAGTTATAGAACAGAGACAGCATTGGTCACACTTGTTGATGATCTCTGGCAAGAGCAGGATGTGAGTAGTGCATCCATCCTTCCCCTCATTGACCTCTTGGTGGCTTTTGATACCATAAACCATGGTATCCTTTTGGACTTGCTGCTGGGGCTGGGTGGCACTGTTCTGTGCTGGTTTGGATCCTTTCTCCAAGGCCAGTCCCAATCAGTGTTAATAGGGAATGAGAGGTCCAGTTCTCAGCTGCTCTTATGTGGCATGCCACAGAGCTCAATACTCTCTCTACTCCTATCTAACATCTCTCTCTACTCCTATCTAACATCTACATGAAATCCCTGGGTGAGATCATCCATCGTTATGGGATGAGGTATCACAAATATGCAGCTGATACCCCAAATTTTATCCATCCCTGATGATCCAAGTGTTGCTGCCACTGTCCTTTCTCAGTTCCTGGAGACTGTGAAAGTCTGGATGGAGGACAACAGGCTTTGGTTAAACCCTGGCAAGACTGAGTGGCTTTGCATGTCTGGGGCTTCTGGTTCTGGGACTTTAACATCTTTAACTCTGGATGGAGTGGCACTGCCCCTGACAGACCCAGTGTGCAATGTGTGAGTTCTCCTGGACTTGCAAATCCTGATCAAAGAGAGGTGGCAGCCGTGGCTAGGAGAGCCTTTGAACAACTTTGTGTTGTGCACCAGGTGATCCCTTTCCCATACCAGGAGTCCCTTCATTCAGTCAGTCATGCCCTTGTCATCTCACCATTGGATTACTGCAATGTGCTCTACATGGGGTTACCCTTGAAGAGCATTTGGAAGCTACAGCTGGTGCAGAATACTGCCATGTGGAAAGTTTTGGGGGTCCCTAGAATGCCCCACATAATACCTCCATTCCGTGAGTTTGCTTCCAGGTGCAATTCAAGGTGTTGGTTTTGACCTTTAAAACCCTTCATGGCATGGGATCTGAGGAACCGTCTCATCCCTATGGGGACAGCCTGCCCACCAGGGCCGGCAGAAGAGGCATGCTGCGAACCCCGTTAGTCAAGGACTTTCAGCTGGTGGGGTCCAGGAGAAGAGCCTTTTCTGCCATGGCTCCCATCCTGCAGAACCTCTTGCTACCTGAGGTAAGGTCTTCCTCCACCCTTGCAGCCTTCCAAAAAGGACTGAAGCCCTGGCTTGGGCCCCCAGTAGAGCTATGTCAGCATGGAGGCAGCTGGTGGATTAAGCTAGCCACACATTCGCCCACAGCTACCTTGCCCCTCCCTTTCTGCCTGGTTAATTTTTTCTGTCTGTTTCATTTTAGCGATTTTAATTAATTTTTAGCAGTTATATTTTATGATTTTTAATGTTGTTATTGTGAGCTGCTGAGAGTCATTCTGAGTTCGGCAGCATATGAGTTTAATAAATACATGCATAACAAATCCAGAATGTTGCACAGCCCTAATATTTTTCCTATCCAATATTATTGTCCTACTATTGATGACCTGGAACTAATAGACAGGCATTTTGTTGAAAGATTGTCCTGGAATTTCAATCACAGACTACCAGTTCACAGCAGCTTCTTAGCTACCCTCTAAGAAGACTTTCTCCTGAGTTACAACTTAACTCAGAATTGACCTTTATTTATCACCACCAATTTGTATATTTTATAAAAGGACTGCTAAGCTGCTGTAACACATGAAAATGAACAGTTTCAGAGCCTCTGATTTTCTTCAAGCAACTTTAAGGCTCCAGCTGTAGACTTCAAAGGTTTTTTTAAGTGGCCTGTAAAATTGCGACGTGAAACTGCTATCTCTCAATGGAATGTTATATCCCTGTATAACAGGATTATTTAGTATACTCATCATTTTAACAAGTTAAATGGGGGCACCTACAAAATGCAGAGATGTATTATTCACTGGCAATTCAGTCAGTGTAAAGAGCTATAAGAACCTGGTGTTGAATTTCCTGTTATCCACTATGTACAGGATGAAAGAATAACACCATCAGCTCAGAGCTGACTATGGCTAAGATTTACTATGTATTCTTGGGCATTGAGAAAATTATTGAATAATTCAACTGTTGTTACTAATAAGTGATTGTTATTAATGTGCTTTTACGGTTTTTATTTTACATTAGTTTTATGGTTTTTGTTTTAGTTAATTTCCTACAGATAATCATTGGTCATCACAGTAGCCTTGTGATCAGAGACGTCTACAACATCTGAGTTTATCAGAAGGCTGAAATGAGCTTTGCAATGTCATGGCACAAGCTCACCCTCCCATGTGTAAGAATATATCATGATGCATATGAAAAGGGGTGAAGATTGCATCATGACATTGCAGCACATCATAATTTGACCTAACTCACTCCCTGCAGATATCCTAACCTATTTATGACCAATTTTTTTCCTTCCTGAACTGAAACCTACATTATGCATTATAATTATTACAGAATTTGGTGTTGGATACATTATACTCATCTACTTGTTCCTTTAATGATGCAGGATAAAGGACAGATCACCTAGTGTCCTAATTTTTATCTCCATTCTGTTGGTGTAGTATTCATAGAAAGATTAAAACTGGAATAATCAAAAGTCTATCCTGGTATTGCCTATGCTAATTTCTCCTAGTATTACTTTTAGTGTGTCTGGAAAGGTCTGGGCCTTTTGAGATAGAGATGTATATAATGTAGATTATTGATATTAACAATATTTTATGTCTTACTTCCTGTCTCTCCCTGCTTTTTGCCTGCCCTTGCCCAATTTTGCCAATTAACTGACTTTTATGTTTACTGATGTTTAATAAATAAATACCACACTCTATTTTTTTCTAACTGAACTGAATAGTGTGTATGCTTGCTTTGAACTGGAATTGTAGGAATTGACTAGGAGTATACTCTGTGCTGAAAACTACCTATTATAACTTCAACATTTGATGCGCCAGTAAAAAGCACCATCAGTTGTCAACTTTGATGGATCTAAGGACACCCAAAACTTGCATAGTGTAAAGAGAGGAAATGGAACATTTTATTTCTCTTAACTCTCTTTTCAAGACTTAATTCAGTCATCCTGTAAGCATTTTCCCAAGCAAGACTAGGATCGTATGTACCAGGCTGAACTCCTGTATCTATTTTAAAATGTATTTCATTATTATAACCATTATTATAACCATTTATAACCAGTGATACTTTTAGATATGATGTTAAAGGCACTTACATGCAGCAACAGAACACACAATCCTTGTCATCTGAAAAACTTGACCTAGAAAAGATAATGGAATTACTATATACTATATAAAATATAATTGTACTTTGTCTACAGCCCAAATTAGTTCTCTGTACACTTTTCAGGCTCAACGTGTAGTAGTCTGAAGTCTGTTAAAATGAACTCTATAGGGATATCATGTCATTAAATTATTGTTAACTATAATCAATAGTTGTATACTGTAGCTTGTTTAATCTGAACACTAATGCAGCCATTATTCTTTTTTTTACTTTTGGTTTCTGGTATAAATTCTGCTGAAAATACTTTGCTCATAATAAGGTTGTCATAATCAATTACATTGTGTTTGGAGCCTTTGAGATTCTGCAAAGAGGCTATATAATTCTGAGAGAATGAAAGATTCTTACATTTTCTATTCAGGCAACAGTCCTGTGAAGAGTTTCCAAGTGTAATTTTCTTGAAGTTAAGGTTTGGGTTATTACAGTTCACTTAACAGATAAAGTTTGCCCCAATTTTTGTGATCTCAATGATAAGATGACAAGATTTCTAATTTATAAAACCAGGACAGCATGTTGAGCTCTATGAACCATGGCCAAAGGATATATTGAGCTATGTCTAGTTCTTTTTTCATATACATTTTATTTTTCTGGGAATCTCTCAAAAGAGGACCCTTGGATCACATATCTTAAATCTACATCACCACCATGATTTTTCCCTTTGAACTATAATAAAATAAGCATACTACTGATATTCTTTTATGGTAGTTCATAACGGTATATCCCTCCTTTGTTGACCACTGGTCCTGTATTCTTTCACTGCTTTACTGCTTCTTTTCTCTATTGTACCTATCTAGGAATATTATAACAATAATACTACCTAGGTAAAATTGTGTTGCTAAATTTTCATTCAAAACTTAAAGCCTATTATTTCTTAAAAGCTTAACTGATTAATTTACTTGTCCCAGAAGCAATTCAAATAACCTACAGCAACCCATAATAAGACCTTTCTACTCATGTTCTTCACTCCTGTTCTCTAATCTGAGCAGTGCTGGATGAAGGAACATGATTCTGTCTATATTCACCCAGTTTTGAATTCTGTAATTTGTGATCTTAATACCTGAAGATCACTGTTGTACTTGACATGTAATGGAAATACTGTTCTTTCTCCTTGGAAATGTAACTTGGTGATATATATTCACTTCTTGAATGTTAAGAGGCTGGTAAAACTTCATAAAGCTGTCCTTTTTGAATAAATCCCACATGGTAAACTCAGGAAATCATGGAATTAATGTAAATGGTGGAATATAAACATATGTATAATTTTCCCCTCCCCAGAAACGTGTTTTGTGTTGTAAACTATAAGTTTATAATTGCATTCTTAAGACACTTAATCTAGAGCAAGATGTGACAGGTCCATGTTGATAGTACTTGGCTTAAAAACTAGAAGAGTATGATGGATTAAAACACTTCATGGATTCTAAACAATGTCCTTAAAAGGCGTGCTTGAAAGAGAATTTGACAAGAATAGTAACCATCCATTCAAAGGCCCCTATCACATATCAGAATTGCATAGTATGGGACACACCCAACAGACATGGTGATGTGAATAACACAGGCTTATAGCTTGAGCTGAAAGGCAACTGGTAGACCAACTATGTTGGTGTTTGTAGCTGGTGAAGTCCTTTGGGTGCAAGAGGGGCACTTGGGAAGCACCCCACATGCTCTTGGATTAATCTGCAGTGGCCTAGGGGAGAAGAAACAGGAGCTTTAAACTGGGTGTCTGTTGATTGGAGAGCCAGGAAGACATCACAGTCCAACTTCAGCTTTTTATCTAGCATTGCTACTCTGGACTTAGCTTTCATTTTCAATTATTATTATTTATTTCTTTGGTCTATCTTAATGCTAAAGGCTTAATTCTGCTTGGATTACATTCTGTTTCCTTTTGCTGAATTACAGTATTTCCAGACTTACTGAAACCTTATCTGCTTCTGGAACATTTATTGCTGAGCAAAGAGGTGGGAATGACAGCTTTAATTCCCTCCCTACATGTGTGAAATGTGTTTGGAATGATGGATTATCTGCAATGTGTTAAATTCCTGGAAAAAACAGAGGTTCTGAAGTGAAAATGTTAATATGTACTTCAGTATTTTGAACTGCACAATCTTAGCAGTTTGCCTAAGTTTACTTTATATTTTTGGCTTATTTACTTTATATTGCTTTCTCTAGTGAGGATTGGTTGTTGTCTGGCAACAGTGGCATGTGAGAAGTGGATTTGCTGAATTAACTCTTCACCATCCAGACTGATATTGTTGTGTATTTCTTTTTTCTTGTTAATCTTAATATATCAGTGGAGGAGAAACAGCTTCAAAAAAAGAGCTTTTGAGGCAGATGTTGGATGAAATTCAGAAACTTAATGAAAATATAGAGATTATAGTGGAAGTTTGGGGCAGAAATTTGCAGGAGATGTTTGAGAAAAATGTACAAATTTTTAGAGGGAGAAATAGACGGAAATATTGGGAAAAAATGGAGCAAGAGTCAGAAGTTGAAAATTATAAAATGAGCCAATCTGGGATTAAATCCATGCAAATAAAGGAAAATGGGAACCTCTGGTATAAGAGCTGAAAAAAGTTGCCAGTGAAGAAGGTAATTTAGTCAGGTAATACTGGGTTTATGGGAGAAAGATTTTTTTTTTCAGATGGGGAGGGGGTCCCAGGATCAAACAGGTAAAAATAAAGATGGGATAATTAGTGATTTAGATAGAAGTGATAAAGTGAATCTGCCTCTGATGGGAGAAGGTTTACTTGCTTGTGGATATTGTAGCTCAGTCTATAAGAAAATTTATTGTAGAACAAATGTTGCAAATCTCAGTGCTGAGTAATATACTAGTTTTGCTGAGTTTTTAATAAGATTTCTGGGATGACGGGATTCAGGTGGTACATTTATTTGATCAATTCAGTGTTTAAGGATGGTTTTGATAAGTAAATTCTTGATGTGCTGTGGACTGTGTGTGGATGTTTACTATGTTTTAGACACTGAGACTGAAGATTCTATTGTGCCTTATCTCATATGAAGTTTTCTATAAGAGGAGATGAGAAAGACTGAAATATGTTCATCTGATAATTCTCCTGAGGGAAAACAATTTAAAGAAGTTTCTAACTGTTTGGAAGTTACTCTGGAACTTTGTGCTGATGAATTGGAGTAAAAGAAACTTCATGGATGAATCTGATGATTTTGGAATAAGCTTATAGGTTTAGATGATATACTGTATGGACTAAAAATTAAGATAAAAATACAGATATATAGTGATAGAAAGAAAATGTTGTTTGGGAGTTGTTTGGGAGTTGTTTGGGAGTGATGGGTGAGGAGCTGTTTGTATACTTTGTTTCCTTTTTTGTTTGTTTGGATGTGTGTTATATATTAATATTAATATTTTAGATTTTGTTATTGTCATTTGTTATATTGCTTTTTGTTATTGTCATATTGTATTGTTTTTTATTATTGTATGTTGTATTTTATTCTGTTGAAAAGTAATAAAAATTTAAAACATAAAGAATTGCATAGTATGTCCCCAGTAGTCAAACTTATATTACAGTAAATTTTGATGGATTTGAGGCTTAATAGAAAAAAATTTGAGCTCACTTTTCCACTATATCTGAATTCAGTGAAGACAATTGATGTAGTTATGCAAATGATGTAAATTTAAGCAAATGACATACTTTCAGATTTAATAGAGAACCTTTGTCATCCATATGTTCCATTAAATTGATGTTTTATTGTCTCACCATAAAGTTAAAGTTCTCTGTATGGAGGACCAAGCTTCCAGTTTGCATTATAAAGAAAGTAAAGAAAATAAATCTATAACAATAAAGAAATAAAAGCCAATTTCTTCTCTCATTTATTTTGATAAATATTAAAAATTTTCTTTAAACTAAAGGGTACCATCAAATTAAAAAGTAAAAGTAGAGTTGGAGGCTATGAGCAGATGTTTCCTACTTGTTTCACTCAAAGCAGTAAATAATTGATTGTGAAAATGTCAGAGCTTTTGAAACTGCCTTTGCTGTTTCTCCTATATCTTTTTAAAATTTAAGATATATTTTAGCTATCAGGATGCTTGATCAGTTTGTAATTTTGTACAATTTCCAATATAAATAAAAAGGTAGAAGGTTCCATTGATAAGTCTAAAATATTTTGTTCTTCAAAAGGAAATGGCTGAATAAAAACTAATCCTGACAGCTGTATTTTTCTCAAGGAAATTAAAAAAAATGGGGAAATCATCATTTCAATCCAAATTTAGTTCAAACTACTCTATGGAATGGAAAACAGGGCATGGTGTTTTCTTCTTAAGGCAGGTTAGTCCATTTCTATGACACTACAAAAGCAGAAGAACAGACACACAAAGTAGTATTTTACTTTCATTGTATAATTTGTAATATAACAAACACAGGTTCTTACATCCTGCACATGTCATGGTAGAAGAATTAGTTGGGACTATGTGCTGTGGAAACACAGTTGTTACTTGTGACTTTCTTCATTGTACTTACAAATGGGAAATAAATCCACTATCCATTATTCATTGAGGTAATACCCTTTGCAGCACCAGAATGCATGTCTGCAAGAACAATTTTTATGGATCAGTTCAAAAAGGGAGTTCTGCAGAAAAATCAGTATCGAAGAAATAATCAGGATAACTCTGACACTTATACAGAGCTTAAAAAACACAGATCTTAGAATTAAGGTACTGGTTTGTGAAGTTTATACCCCTATGACAAAATTCGGAAGTTTTCAGAAGACACAACAATCATTGACTCCTTAATGATGGTGATGAGTCTGTGTACAGATGGGAAACTGAGCAACTGGCCCTGTAGTGTAGTCAAAACAACCTAGAGCTGAATACACTTAAAACTGTAGAAATGACAGTGGATTTTAGAAAGAGTCCTACGATTTTATCCCCCCTTACCATACTCAGCCACACAGTATCAATAGTATTTCTGAGCTCTATAATCTCCCAAGACTTGAAATGGGCATCTAACATCAACACCATTATTAAGAAGGCACATCAGAGGATGTACTTCCTACAGCAACTCACGTAAGTTCAATCTGCCTCAAGAGCTGCTGATGCAGTTCTACAAAGGGGTTATTGAGTCTGTCCTTTGTATATCTATAACCATCAATGAAGAACAGGTACAGACTCCAACAAACAGTCAGGACTGCAGAAAGAATAATTGCAGCTAGCTTGCCCTCCATGGAGGACCTGTATATCAAGAGCATCAAGAGAAGGGTGGAGAAGATATCTGCAAACCCCTCTCACCCTGGACATAAATTGTTTGGACCTCTTCTCTCTGGTAGGAGCTACAGGATACTGCATACCAAAACTACCAGACACAAGAGCATCTTTTCCCCCCGTGCCATCATTCAGATGAATTCTTAACTCATGCTACATGATAAATAGAACAGAAGGACAGAGAATTTTTATTAACCCAGAAGTTCTGTCTAATGTGTATACATACCTATTAATTCTACACTTTATAATACTTCCTTTCTATTGATTGCACACATACCGAATAACTGACATTGTTATGAATCATCTTATACTGGTGTTTATTGATGTTGCATATACACTGAGAGCTGCTGTACCAGAGTCAAATTCCTTGCATGTATAACCACACTTGGCTGATAAAGTATCTGAGTATATAATATTGAAACATTCATATAATTATTTCACCATGCAGGAAATCCACAGAAATTTCATAGTTCTTATAAAGCACTATTTTTCTCCCAGTACTGGTATATTTTTTTTTATAATTACAGTGACTTTATGTTGGTGTCTAAAATGCCTTCCATAATTGTAGGTCAATGAATGTACATATTTTTCCAATTTTTGGGAAAAAAAGCTACCAAAGTGGATTGCAAGCAGAGATCATATACCACGCTAGAAGTTTCTTGACTCATACCACTTGACTTCTTATGCATATTGATTCACAAGCAAGAATTGTTAAATTCATCTGAACTACCTAGTAAGCTGGTCTATGTTTGACCTCAGTTTCTTACTGAGTATAGGATACCACTTTGGTAAAGGATTTGCTGTGGTTGGGCATTGACTAGTGAAAGCAAAATTAAACATTTAACTGATAAAATAATGGGCTTTAAAAATGAATTTAGATTATGAAGAGCCATACAAGAAATCATCACAGTACGGTTTCCAAAAGTATATAAGACATTGTGGCTAAAAACGTATTATCTCTGAAGGTTTATGTTACCCTTTTCCACCTTTGTAACTTCTGGAACACAAATGCATCAAATTTTTTTGAGAATGGTGGGGAGAATAGTCCAAATACTTTTTAGAGGTCAACATACTGGAATGTTGGTTGATGTCATATTTATTAATGTTTAAGATACCCCAAAATGCTGCTGTTTTTATTGATGTTTAATAAATAAATGTACTAATTACAAAAACTTACAAAAAGGAAATAAAATTAGCTTGCTACTGTTATGACATGCTGATATGACTCTTTTTTAAAATGATTTTTCCAGATTGTCCATATATTTTTCCCATTCTATTTTATTCTCATAAAAATGTCATTAATCTAATGTAACCAGGTGAATCTCATAAATTGGTGAAGATTATAGATTTTTTCTGTTTCATTATGACTTGATTTTATGCAATAATTTTGCCACCAATAACTAATTTTATTTCTCTTTTTGGATTTTTTCAGTTATAGCTGTAAAAAAGTTTCTGTTACTTGTTTGCAGAACCAGGTTTATGCTCATTTCTTCCCTTTCCAACAAATGACATCATACTGAGGATTTTAAAAATTGCACTGTCATGTTATATAGCAGCATCCTTGGAATTGAACTAAGTCGTATAATATTTATTTGATCAGCCACTTGATCTGCATATCACTCTTACCACATACAGAGTCTAAATCTTCCAAACAATTGGGAACCTAATAGTCATTGATTTCTAGTATATCTTCAGGTTCTATAATCACTTATGATCTTAATCTGGATCTCCTACCTAACAAAGAGATGATATACAGTATTTTTGATTTGTCTTGGTTGTTTCTTAATGGCATCAACCCAATAATGGGGCACAAGGTCTCTCATACACTGCCAGTGATTTAAAGAATGCTGCTTGTGATATATCTAGAAAATTTCAAGTCTCATCAAGGGTACGAGATCCCTGAGGACCAAAGAACCAGCAGTGTCTTGTTCCCAGAAGTGTCAAAGTGTTGCACAAAGAGATTCAAACTGAAAGGCCTAAATGGAGAACCATGAAACACATTCAGTTCTTTTAAACCAAATTGATTAGCTTCTAAATTATATTGCCAAACTTATATCACAATTTTAATACTTCACTAGTTGGGAAGATCTAGTGTATCACGCATACTTATGTAATTTTTTAATAATTTAAAATTATTAATAATTACTT
>JANHZU010004474.1:80709-94291 GCA_032468055.1 Acrochordus granulatus
CAATATTAAGAGAAAAGTTGTGGGTTGTTTGCCCCCAGAAAGGCTTTGCAGTTGGTTTTCTACTTTTAGCAGAAAGGGGGGCATATCTTTCTGTCTTTATTTGATGAAAGGTTGGAGAAATGGGAACTGGGTAAAAGATCAAATATAGTAAAAAAATAGAATTTTTCTGTTTTTTTTCCTTTGAATTTTCCCTTTGAATATATTATGTTGGAGCTTCCCTATCATTAGCATGTGCCTGTTGATCTATCAATTTATCTCATGTTTATTAATGTAATACGTAAAATTATTTTGTGCCTTTGCCAAAAATTTAAAAGTTTGATAAGAGTATTTGGCATGACAGGACGTTGTGTTGCCTTTATGGAATGTTCTGAGTCTACATTTATGCTCTATTTTAAATTTTGATGAAACCAACTTTGCATGAACATGAAATCAGTAGACGTGCAATTTTCAATTTTGAATATTTGTGTTCCTTGATGTTCGGAATGGGCATTTTGTAACACTCGTTTGGAGATCACATGGTCAGATGAGTGTTAATTTTTCTCTTCCTCAGAATATTTGCAAACAGTGGCCCATCAAATGTGCCAAATAATAAAATGTAAACACAAATGCAATCAGAATAATCCAGCCGGAAAGATGATCACACGTAGAAGGCATCTGAGACTAAAATAAGTAAATCTGAAATTAAAAAAATAATGATTATGGAAAATTGTTCACTGATTTTCACTATTAGCCCTATTTAATATTAGAAGTTGTTACAACTGTATTCAGTGAAGGCCTGCAGTAAATCTTGAAGTCATTTTTTGAGCCAAGAATTCATTTGTTAAGACACATCACTCAGCAGATTAATTTTAACCACTTTTTAACACTCGAAAACTTTTAATCGGTATCTTTATTAAATATATCCAATTATTTTTCTACTAAGTGTTGAACAGTATTTACTGTTACACATGATGCCGTAGGACCGTGGAGAGTTAAGCTAGAGAAATGACAGTTTCAAATATTTCATGAAGACGTCCTCAAGTCAAACTGATAACAACATGGAAAGTCTTTGGCTTATGACTTAGCAACCATTCATGGGCACGATGGATCCGCTCCCCCAAAAAGCAGTTATGACCCAGTTTTGAAATTCCAACAATGCCCTCCCCAAAAATCACTTAACTACATTTTGGGCACTCGGCAACCAGCCCACATTTATAGCTGTTTGCAGTATCTCATGATCACGAGACTTCAATTTACAATGGGTTTGCTAGAAACTGGTTTCCAGCAGAAAAAGGTCCACAGTGAACAATGGTTCACTTAATGACTGTGGCATTTGCTCAGTGACCACAGCATTTGTTTAATGACTGCAATCTGGTCCAATCACTTGGTGATCCACTTCAGAACTCCATTACAGTTCACACTTGAGGACTACCTATTATGCTGTTTTCTTAATAGTATTAAGTGGTAATTCACTGTTTCCTTCTATGCTATTTTTTGACTTCCAGCCAACTTATTAGCCTAAGGTTCATTAGTGTGTTCCCATTTAGTATCGAGACAACTAGAAAGAAAAGTGGTAACTACCCTTTCCACACCCTGCTAAAGCTATATGGCATATACAGGCATTCCATTTGGTATCATTCCCCTTCCTAACAAAATCCTTGATCTCACCAAAAAACTCTCTTAAATATAGGCACCATTCTCCCAACTCTGCACAATCCAGACTTCGAAAAACATGAATTAAAATAAATCCGTGTCAGACAATTAAATCAGCTAAACAGTCTGGCCCAAGGTATGATGATTTCCAAATCTGCATTTATTGCCCTTTATGGGGTCATGGCATTTTAGAGGCATCTTCGAGGAAATATCCTGAAACCATGATAAGATCATAATTGAGATATGGCGAGGTTTTGTCCATGGGAAGGAATCACTGGTGTAACCTGGTGGATTTACTTGTGAAATTTTGCAGGCAGCCATCATGATTTTGTTAGCATGGCAGCACACTTTCATTATGTGCCAATCACTCACCAATCCCAAGTCACATTTATTGCACTATATGTAGCTCTTTGGTAATAAAGATCTTACAATAATTCTTGCTGCAAATATTGTATTTGTAGCCTGTAGAATTTATGCATTATTGACAGCAAAGTAGACCAAATATAATTACAGCATTTTTATGATGCATTCTACATTATACTTTCTGTTACATATTATAGTTGTTTTATGAAATCTGAGTCTATGATTTTTAATGAAATGTGTTTGATTGATGGACTAATTGATTGGTTTAAATGTTGATTGCCGTTGATAGGGATTATTGTGGTCGTGGTCAAGCAAAAGCCTGTGAAACATTCTGTCCTGGCTTTCCCCTCAGACTGGACTGTTCGGATTCTTTGGGAAGTCAGGTCACTTCCAGAAAACTTCAACTGGCCCTTTTCAAAAGCAGAAGTTGTTCTACTCCACTGAAGTAGAACAACTCCACTGGAGTAGAACAACTTCTGCCAAGTATGAATCAATCTAAATCTTAAGTATAAAATAAAATCAAGTCAACATATACCGACAGGTATGTTATGTGTATCCTAGCATTCAAGAAGATTGGTGAAAATAAACAGTAGGGAGTTTTGAAAAAAAATAATTGCTGTCTAGTCTTTCCTTTGTGGCTTTCTTAGCCTTCTCTGTCAGTTGCTAATTGGTGTTAAGGTTAGAACATGGTATAGATGTGTCAGGTGCAAAAGACCAGGCCCAGAAAGTGAGATTCAAACTAACAGATTTATTAAGTCTTGCACACTTACCCAACTGGCAGTTGAACAACTTACAGCTGTAAGATAGGGTCCAAGGGCCCTCAGGAGGGGCTGGGTCTATTATGCTTGAGGCTATGTAGAGACTCAACACAATTCCATGCTTCACACTTCCTCCTGGCTCAGCCCTTCCTTCTCCCACAAGATATCTGGGATCAGTGTTCTTATTTTTCGTGATATTATACTATGTTAACTCTCCAAAGAAGTGTCGTGGCACTCCGATTATCATAATCTGGATACCATCCCAATCAGAATTACTTTACTATGTGGAAAAAAAACATTGCATTTTCCTACTATCAACGAGGCTGCAATTTCAAAGTGAACTGGGAGAGCCAACTGTTCCTTGAAGGTCAACTGGGATAGTCAAATCATTTTTTCTCACTTTAAATCCACCATGTCGGCTTGTGATGCAGATAGAGGAAGGCAAAGGTATGTGATCATTTGCCAGGACCTGTAAGATAGGGTGGAGGGGAAAAAAATCTAAATAAATAAAGTTAATTACACTGTTGACAGTGCACATTTAATTCCATTAATCCAGGAATTCCTTGCACCTGTCTGCCTGAGGAACAGCAAACACACATTTGTTTATGATCTGCGAAGAAGAAGAGACTTCAAACTCCAAGCTTCTTTGCTGCACTATTAGCTCAGGCTTTTATTTGGATAGGAATTGTCCCTGGAATAGAAGTGAACTTGGTATCTGATGAAAGAGCACTGCCAAATAAAGTTGAAGTTTCTAACTCTTTGGGGATGTTATCCCTGTTTGCCTTATAAAATTTGACTTCTTCAACTCTCCATAGATAATATTGTCCTTTCTCAGTCGGAACCAACACCGTGATTTTTCTAACATGCTTTCTGAGGGACTCACTCTTTGATTTTATCCACTTGTGGATTTTGTCCAGGAATCTGCATCCTGTTTCAGAAGGCAAAAAAAAAAAAGTTGTTGAGTTGTAACAGGGCTGAAAAATTCTTCTTTCCCCCAAAGAAGTCCCAGAGTTGTCCCTTTTATTTCTCAAGGGATCTTAAAATAATTAGGCTTACTGTATGAGTGCGTTTCAGCCAAACCTTTTCTTTCCTTTCTTTTGAGGCAGATCTGCGGGAAGCTGAGCCACTCCAGAAACAATACTTTGATCTAGTCAGGGCAAGCCCTATTTTGGCAGGTTTAGCCCTGGTGCTTTGTTTTGTTTTGAATGAGAGAAGGAGGGATAAACAGCCTGGCCGTTTAGGAGAAGGCAAAAGTGAATGACCACAATACAATGTTTCGGCATGTTTTTGCAGTTTGATAGTGAGTGCTCTGCACTGTCAAGGGTGGACGAAGGTGATTCTTTTAAAATTAGCCTTTACTCCAGCTTGCTTTTCATGGGGGTGGAAAAAAAAAACCAAGGGATTATTAAACTGCAGGTAGGCAGTGCCTTGAGAGTGATTTAGGAATGTGAGCCGGCAAATGTCCTGATGACAGCGGACTTTGCCCAATACCTGTTGTCTGTATATATATTGTAGCTCAGCAGGATACCTGTTTGAAATCTTCATTGTCTGGAAGGAAGGAGCAGGTGAGTAGAAGGAAACTGGAGCTCCAACTTTCCATTGCCTTTATGCTTGCACAGATAGAGTATTTTCTTGCCAGATTCGCTTCCTGTAATCTGCCTGATCTCGCAGCTTGTGAATCGAATTCAGCAAATACAAAAAGGCTGCTTGTGGCCGGGCAAATGGGTTGATTGGCAGCCCAAAGTGGCATTTGTCATCACTAGAACGTTTGACTGCTGCGATCCCAGAGGAGGAAAGGTTGCTTATTAATATTTATTAAATCAAAGAGTGGAGGAAGTGGACTTTTATTTAAAAGGGAAGATGTAAAGACCGGATGGATTGTTTAATTCTCTGGAAGTCCTTGCTCTCCATTAATGGAATTGTTTTAGTAGACTTTTCACCTTCAGGCTGTTCTTAAAAATGGATTTTCTGAGAATAACTGGTTTTAGTGTGATGAGTTAAAAGTGTTATGCTTTTGAAAAGTATATCAATAAGAAAAAACCCAGTGAAACTCAGGTCCCCCACCCCAACAATGAGATTACATCTAATGCTTTCCTGAATCTGAATCTTGTCATTGAATCTTCTTGGAATTCTTTATTAGGTTTTTATTTGGAGCCGTTTTGGTCTGAGGAGGCCAAGGCAGAATAGTGAAAATTACTTGTAAGATGCTTCTTTCTTGGAAAGAATATATAATTTCTGAATTTAATCAGAGCTTCTTTGACACAGTTACAAAACTTCAAGATTACTCATTCTGAGTTTTGTCCTTCTTGGTCTCTCTCTCTCTTTCCGGTGACATGTAAATGCAATCAATTTATAGATCATTACAGGGAAGCATGTCATTGGAGCAAGAAAAACTGGCCCGAGTCATTTTCATTTTCATTTCCAAGCAGTTATTTTAAATCAACACTTGTTCCAAATCATCACTTGTTCCATCATGCAAAACGTTCTATCACCAGTGACTTCATCTGAAAGTGCTGGGGAAAAGAGGCAGAAAAAAAGAAAAGAAACATAAACGAGGAAGAACTATTTTTACAAGGTGGAGATATCTGAGTGAAGTTCTATACAAAGTTATTTAACCTCAAAACTGTTTGTGGAATGTGTGGCTGTGCTTAAGCCCTTGTTTCCTTTGGAAACATCAAATAATTTGTAAGTATGTTAACCCCCATGCTGCATCCTAGGAACAGATTGTTTGTGTGTTTGCCAAATGCAATTAAACAAAAAGTTAACATGGAATAATCAGTTGGTTTTAAATTGAGGAGATTGGCCAAAGTTTTTGCATGTTACGAATGTCATTGAATACTTGCTAGCTGGTCTGAGACCAGTCTCTGAAAGTAGCCTATATTGCAGAGTTATTGTGACATTTAATTGGATGGAAAATGCTGCTTCAAGCTTTATGGAAGAAATAGGTTGTGATAATGAATTCTTCATCTTCTTCTCGAAGGCTTGGAATGATGATGATGGTGATGACTAATGGAAGGTTCTCACCAGCATAAAGTAAAAAATAAGGCAATACAAAATCCAGGAATTTTCAGTCTGTAACGCTAGCAGTTTAATTGTCCCCATATGCTTAGTGAAATGCTTAGAAACTTAATCTACAACTAAATCCGTGAATTAACATGAAAACAAGTCTAAATTCTACATGTTGTCATATGTTTGATATCAATAACATTAAGTCCAAAACTGAAAAGACTGAAAAAAGGGATATAATTGAACTAAGAAATAATTCTAAGATTGATTAGTTGTTTTTAAATACACTGAGCTAACTTAAATAACTTGAATAGACTTGGCCCTATTAATCACCCTAATCTGAGAATAGTATCTAATCAAGTTAAAATAATAACTATTAGTTTATAATGTCTACAGTAATAAGATCAAAATTTGAATATGACATGTTTCTAGCCCAGTTACCATTTATTTCATATTATTTTTTATTTCATATGATGACACACATACTTGGCTGCATTATAAATAATGGAACATCCTGATCCAAAAATAATACACAGGGATAAAACTGATGATATCTTTATGAGTAATGAATGAATGAGGGGGCATATATCACAGTACAATGGACAATGAAAAACATGTTCACCATTTCTGGCTGACCATCACGGCGCAGACACAAATGGTCTTTCACAAAGTTTTTCCTATAGTTTCCTTCCAACATAACTAAGAAGGCACTGAGATGTGCCAAAGTATAAACCTTTCTATATACTCCGGTTTCTCTTTAGATCATGCAAATCTTGCACCTTACTATATTTAGAAACCTTTAACTGTGTTAGGTAAGAAGTAGAACTTACTCTATATTTGAAACTTTTTCTAACAGGAAGAGTTGGGGTTCTAGACAGATCAGATCAGCATGGTATATATATATATATATAGGCTGCCTAATGGGAACTCTAAAATGATCAGTAAGTCATGCTTCCCAATCTACAAAGATGACAGTGCTTGACCATAGTCTATACCTCTGAGGTCCAGTTAAATTATCTGTCTACTGGTTAACTACTGTTTATCAACTTACTTGGTGCAGTGGTTGAGGTACCACACTAGAAACCTGGAGATTGTGAGTTCTAGTCCACATTCGGCACAAAGCCAGCTGAGTGACCTTGGATGAGTCATTTTCTCTCAGCCCTAGGCAGGAAGGAAGCAATGGCAAATCACTTCTGAAAAACCTGGCCAAGAAAACTGCAGGGACTTGTCCAGCCAGTCTCCAAGAACTGAACGCAACTGAACAAAAGAAAAAAAAATGTTCCTCCAGAGAATAATCATGCTTTGAGTAGCTGCATGCCATCACAAGTTATAAACAAAGTTATAAGTAGCCATGAATGGCCTTAAAAGACCTCTTTGATCAGGCATAAACATTGCTGGACAACTTTAGGGAAATCATAGACTTTGTTTGCACAGTTCTTGACTAGAGTCAACTCAGTAAACTATAGTTCCATTAATCAAATTAATCAGTAGCATGCTGCGGAGCGACAGCCTTTTTCTTTCCATCCCACTATCTCTCAAGTTCATGAATTTAAAATGGTAAATGCCAGGTTAATTGATCTTGGTTTATGGAAGGAAAGGGGCAAGTTAAGTCATTGATAGGTATGAAAAGTAAGTCATGTTTTTAGCCATTGGTGTATAAATAAGTTTTCACAAGTTTTCAAGAACTCTTTTAAATATGGAGGACATTCTAAGGAACATCACTTTCAAACTGAATGTTCAAGAACATTTTTAAATATAATTTATTGAACCAATATAATCCCAATTTTTGATAGTTTTATTTCATTTATAATGTTCTCTGTGAATGCTGAAGTTCTACAGAAAAATTAACTATAGTTTGTAATTCTTATTCAGAAGCAAACCTGGCTTGACAGTCCAGAGGAAATTTTCCTTGCTTTTTTCTTTATACAATACAGTAATTGACAAGAAGGAAACTGTTACCCTATAGCTGTAGAAACATACATCTTGTTCATGCAGAATATTGATATATCATTCATTTTAATCTTTATCCTGCTTTCCTTTCTAAAAAATAGTGGTTAATGATATAATAAATGAAAACAAACAACATGAAATAATCAGGAGATCATGGCACTGGAAAAAAAGAGTAATGTAAAACTGTCAGCTGAGCTACAGAGTTTGCCCTCTGCCCCCAGGATAGAATACTAGCTTTATTGCAGTCAATTAGTACTCAAGATAATATGTCTCATTAAAGCTAAGGAGAAACAGACACAGCCCAATCTACCACCACCAAAAGCCAGTTAAAGTCCATATCTTGACAAAGTAGCAAAACAGTTAAAAATGGTCTTGATGAGTTTTGATGGGAGGATATTCTACAACTGAATCCAAAGCAACGATGCCTCAGTTTCTAACGCTTGTAAATTCCAGAGTGAAATGTCGAAGATATAAAGAAAGGACCAAGCAGAAAAGTCAAAAATTGTCAAAATATCCAGGTCCCAAGTCATTGGGTGTAGAGGTAAGATCTAGTTCCTTGACTAAATCCAGAATAGGCAATCAGTGAAGATTGAGCAAGGCTAAACCAGTGTTAGATCAAATCTAGGAAATAGTTGAAGTGCATTTTCAAGCAATCAGCTATATGGCCAAGTAGATTCATTTCAAGCACAACCCATATCAAGGGCATGGTTGTAGCTGTGTCTATAGGCCAATATTTCTCAACCTTGGCAGCTTTAAGAAGTGTGGACTTCAACTCCCAGAATTCTCCAGCCAGCATGGCTAGTTGGGGAATTCTTGAAGTCCGTACATCTTAAATCTGTCAAGAAACACTGCTATAGGTAATCAAGACCATGACTTTTGTTCCACAAAAAAGTGGGAAAAAAAATAAAAAGATTTTATCTCTTTATTGGAGATAAAATGGGACGAATAATAACTTCTTATGGGAACTTTACACATTAATATTTTACTTCTGGTTTCTTTTTATTTCTGGATCCAGCATGCATTTAAAACTCTCTTGTGTTTGAAGCATGGTGGAAGCCAAGCTGTGACTTCCTCAAGCAAAACTGTTTTTATAACTGAGCCCCAGTTAGGAATAGAAACATGTATATTTAACAGTGGCTCAAGACAGCTTTTTGCAAGCTGTAGGTTAGAATGTGGGAATAATTAAATATGCCTTCAAATTTATGTTCCTTAATCAGCATTGATTATGCGATGATGTTTTAAAAATATGGGATCTGCTGAGAAAACTAGACACCAGTATATCCATAGGTTAAAAAATCAAGGTGGGAGGCTGAAATGGTGAAATTAAAGTCTCCAGCACTGATTTTTATGCTTGAATGTGCTTAGAGAATTTAGTATAGTCCCAAATGTTTAGGGCTTTTTAAGACTCCAGACAGCTTCTTCTATGGATTCCCAAAAGAAATAAGCAGCCAATATAAATAATACAGGACTATGTCATATGTGATATGTACATTTAATATTCATTTTGTACCATTTTGCAGTTTCCAAAACATTTCTAAGGGAAGCCTTCTCTGAGTGCATTTCGGTAATTTAATCTAGATAGAACCAAATTAGGGGTCACCCGGAGGTGCAGAACTCGCCTTAGCTGGTAAAAAGATCCTGACAACTAATAATAATTGTATTTCCAAGGTAGTGCAGAATTCAAAACAGTTTCTACACTGTGTAATTAATCCCTTAATGGGGGCAGGGGTTAAACTATCTATAGAAGCTTCCTTCCATCTTACTCCAATGTTATCCAAATAAAATTAATTTGTTCTAAATGATCCCAGATTGCCTCCAAACACACATTGAGGTGATTTTGGAGATCTGTTGATAGAAATAGAGAGATTACACATCATGAATATTTTTTGCATTGATTGAATCATGTGCCTTTTGAAAGAGGTTGGAGCAAACTTCGCTTCCCTGCACCCTTCTAAGCTCCTTGAACCCCTGAAGTTTCCAAAGTCTTAACTGCTTGCTGAGTTAATAAGTAGTTTGAAAGTTTTGACCGTTTCTTTCCACCAATGTAATTTCTTGTTTCCCTTCAATTTTACTCTGTCCATTCCCCTGTAATTTTGAATTTTCTAAATCAGGTTACTTTACTGTATGAAGTTCCAGTAATAACATTTGTTCTTCCATGGTGCGGTCATGGCTGACGAGTTGCAAACAATACTTTGTAGTTACACACAAGTTAGTACAGACATTTCTGTTTCTCTTTGGTACACCTAGAAAACTACAAAAAAGATACCTTGGCGAAGAATTAACACTTTTGGGAATTCCGTCCAAAGAACATAATCACGGAGTTGAGTCGTATATTTCTTCTAGAAACTAAGACTCCTGAGGCAAGATTTATTCAAGTCCTTGTAAGAGCCACTGAATTCGTTGAGAAGACATTTCCATATTTCTTTGTTTTCTGCTGAAACACCTGGGAGATAAATGGAGTTCTGTTAATAATGCTCACTCTTATCCAAAAGAAAGCACCTACACCAAGCAAAGGAGGGAAGAAGGGAATTAATGCAAGGTGGAAAATGTTTGCTGTTCATAGAAATGAAGGAAGATCAGGAAAGAGAAATCAGATTTCTAGCCACCCTCTAACCAAAAGAGGGAGCAGTGGCCAAGTGTCAGGCTTAGCGACCGGAAGGCTTTAATTTGAGATCCAGGCGCCGCATAACAGGGTGCGCTCCCATGACTTGCCCCAGCTCCTGCTCACCTATCAGTTTGAAAGCACGGAAAAAGGATAGTTTTTTTACATAGGTACTACTTGCAGTGGGAAAGTAACAGCGTTCCACATGACCACGGAAGCATCTTCGGACAATGTTGGCTGTTTGGTTGTGAAATGGAGATGAGCATCCTAGAGTCAGATGTTGCTGGCAAGGGAAACCTTTACCTTCTCTAACCATAATGTTCCGGGCGGAACCTCAAAGAAATACATGGAAAATTAAATCTTAAGCAATACAAAAGTTTTACAGCTTGGTTGCTGAGCTTAAAAGTGGGCTCTTACAACAGAAGTAGAACATTTCCACATTCAGGAATTGTTTCAGCATGAGACGGGGTGTGTTCCCTTCTGTTTCCCTCACACTGTGAGGCTTCCAAGAAGTGTGGGAAGCCAAGCCTATATGGCTAAGATAGTTTTGCAGCATTTCTTCACCAAAGCTGTGGAGGAAGAAATTTCTCATTGGGAGAACTCTTGCCTCATTCCACCTCCATGTATCTGCCTCCACAATTCGTGTGTTTGTTTTCTTCATCTGATTTCTATGATGGCTCATTTATCCCACGAAATGTGGTGAATGGGGAAGAATCTCAATCATTAAAAATTGAAAACCCAATTGAGTTTTTTATAAAATATTAATTTGGCCCCCTACAGGCATACATGCCAGAGAATTTGTGTCCACTAGAGGCTTTAATTATTTCTTCCTCCCTTCATAAATACATTTGACAAGAACAGAATGATGATGGCAGGCCGATGGGCTTCCATTATGCCTTCTTACCATTGGACAAGGAAGATAACCCTAGCTTCTAGGGCAAAGCAGTGGGAACACTTACCCAAGACAATGGGTAAAAATAAGAGGTTGTTGGTTGTGTAGAACTGTGCCTATTTTTTATGAGCAGCTACTGTCAGAAGCTCAAAGAATGTAAAAAAACATTGCTTTTAAATTTGGAAAGCGTTGAGCATTTTGAGAGCAACTTCTTCAGGACTGTTTACCCTCCTGAAAGGGCTTTCTCCTACTCTTTACCTTACCACTCCATTTTAATCTGGGCAAGGACTGATGAAAACCTTCTGGAATTCAGTAGGAGGGTGCCATTGCCCTTGAGATGCATCTCAGCAGAGTGGCACATGGAGAGCACTTTGCAAGATGGCATTTCTGGAATTCCCACCAGTAAGAATATTATCTACCTCCAAGTCCCAAAAACAAAATAAATTAAAGGGTCTCAGATTACAGAATATAAAGGAATCGCTGTGTCCTTCAAGACAATACCTGGTAACTTTAGGGACATGTCCATGTTGTTGGAAACAGAATGGGAGATTCTTTCTTTCACATTGCTCCATAAGGCTTTAACTTACCTAGATGTCTCCCTTCTAAGAATTAAACTAGGTCAGGCCCTGATTAGTTTTTCAAGGTGAGCTAACATCAACTAAAACTCAAGTGACAGATCAGTGATTGACCAAGAGCACCCATGCAATTTCTATCAGAAGGGGTTCTGAGGTCTCATTTTGGTCTTTTTTGTTAAGACAAAATCAAGATAACCAGTTCCCTATATCATAAGGTTATTATTACTAGATTGGCTTTGTTGGTCCCTTGCCCAGAGCTAAACATGGTAGGGAACTAGGTTGGTTAGATGGAAGATCGTCCAGAGAAACTCTACAAATGGCTGGGAAATTCTGAGAGTTGAAGTCCACATGCCTTCAAGTTGCTAAGGTTGAGAAAGGTTGCTCTACATCAATTCCATTCCATGTTCAAGCTTGGTCCACAGAAACCTGATGTACATTAATGATGTCTCAGGTTAGTGAGCTTGATTCTGCTGAACTCATGGGCACATCCTTTTCCTGAGATTTTCTTAATCTAGCCTACATTCTCAGATGTACTAACTGTCTCTCATCCAAGACTGTAATCTATTTATTTTCTGAGTCTAATATGGAATTAGTATATCTTTGTGCAGCAGCCCATCCCAAGGATGAACATTGTCCAATCATTGTTATTTTCTTCAAGGATCCAATCTAGCCTGCAGGTCTCCCATCCAAATATTAGCCAGGCCTCACCCTGCTTAGCTACCCATCAGAAAAAGAACCAGTGAGATTAACTAAGTGCTGCCACCTGCTTAGATACATAAGAACATAATGGTTTGCTACTAAACCGTTTGCATTTAAGGAAGAGATTTCTATTTCCCCAGTTTTACAGAATGAACTATGGAAATATGGTAATGGAGTTTTCATATTGATATTTCTCTTCTGCCTCAGTGTCTGCAGGACATGGCTCCGTGGCCTGAACTGGAAGACACCAATAAATATATTGAAGAACCAAACAAGATCATGTCCAAAAATGAGATGAAAGATACCAAAGGTAAAACCAAAGTAAATTCTTCTGATCTGTCATATTCTCTCCCTATATCTCTGATACATTCATTTTTCAGACTTCTATATCTCATATTGGTAGATCAATAATAATTTTGGCTTGCCTGTTTGGTCAATCAGATGGGGCTATTTCTACAGGGAATCAGCTGGAAATTTTGCCTGCATATTCCACCATTGCTTTGACCACTGAGACTGAAGAAGAAGACCCATGGAGCTTGCCAGAGCTTCAGGATACTGGAATCCAATGGTCAGGTGAGGCTCTATCATTAAAGATCCAATGAAATTTGTTTCACTTTCTCCATCTTCTACTATCTCCCATTTAATTTCTTTTTTTTTTTAATTTCATTTTATTTCTTCTTGTTGAGCGTTACATTTCTGGAAAAAATAGAAAAGAACATTTGAACAGGGTTTTTGTTCTTTAAAGTCTTTGCTCTGAATCCTGAGCAAATTACATCATCATTAATAACCTCTACAATCTGTGTTGTCTGTTTGGGTTTTTTGGGTTGAAAGTGAGCGGCTAACTAGAAAGGCAAAATGACACATCAGCACAAAGCAGCATTAATTGATAAACTTTTCTCCACATTTGATATTTTCTTAATTGATTCTCTGTTGGTGCACAGCACCAAATATTCTACAAAACTTATCAGGAATTCACCATATATATATATATATATATATATACACACACAGTGGTGCCTCACAAGACGAGTAACTCACAAGACGAGAAACTCGCAGGACGAGCAAAAAATTTAATCAAAAAATATTCCGCTAGACAAGCCATGAC
>JANHZU010004475.1:42969-54967 GCA_032468055.1 Acrochordus granulatus
TTCAAAAAAGCATTCTGGAATGGTTCTGCTTCAAGAAGCTATATCATATGTTTGTCTGACTGTGTAATTTAAAGCTTGAAATTTATGTTATCCCAATGTCCTTGTCATTCTGTTAGATGATGGCAGTTCCAGTATTTCCATTACCAAACTGCCTCTACCACTTTCTGCAAATCATTCAATCACTAGATCTTCACAATCTCATGAGATGATTGTGTTAACATGTTGAGGCTTTATGGCTACACATAAAGGTTGACAAGCATATTTGCTAGAGCAAACCTCAAATTTAAGGGATGGGATAGATGCTTGTCTCTCCTACAATTAAAGCACGTGTTTAAAATGTAGGGGTCAGTTTTATGTCGAAGCTATTCCCAAAAATATTCCAAAAATCCTCGGTACTATTTTCAGTATTTTTAATTTTGGCAGATGATGGAGGTTTGGAGACTAAACAGCTAACAAATGCCAAAAAAGTAGCATTGGAGGATCCATCAAAGACAGAAGTACTTTGGGAGTGTCAGTGGCAGTCAGACAAAATTATGACCAATCTTTCAGTACCCCAGCAGAGTGGCATCATCTCTGTAAAACTTGAGGAAGCAATCAGCCAAAGCTCAAAACAAATTAATTACCACAATAACCAATCCAAGAATCTGTACTTTTGTGATAGGCCTAATAAGGACTTTCAATGGCCATCTCTACTTGCCCAACATAAAGATGTATTCTGTGCTAATAAAATTATTGTTGAACAGAGCAATCAAATTAGCTGGGAGCAACTGGAAATATACAACTCACTGGTGCCAGACCAAAGCAGCCAAACTAAAAACTCTTTAATGGGTGAACAAGGTGTAGAAAATATCCAAAGCCCATTTCACCTTTCCCAATATGATAAAAAAGTGTTTCCAAATGAAAATGTATGTTGGCAGAATGAAAACCCCCAATCAGAAGCAAACAGTCTGACATCAGACACATGCAATAGAAGTCCATTTGTACCTGTTCCTCTACCGGCAGAGAATATAATGGAATATGCTGGTGAAGGAGTTAGGCTAAATGCAATACAAGTAATAGAGCAGAACATTGAGACTAAGAATCTGCATGTCTGTGATCTATGTGGAAAGGAATACCAGTGGCTTTCTGAGCTTGTCCAGCATCAACAGCTATATTTTGGAAGAAAAGCAGATGGGGAAGACCAGTTGCATCTGGAAGATGGAAACCCAAGTCATTTGGTACCTGTCCCCATTCTTTTGAAAGAAAATGGAACATGTGCAACCTCTTGGGAAATATTCCAACAAATGTCAGGAGATCACAACACTCATGCTGAGCATGTCAAGAGGCTATATCTCTGTCATCAAAGTGGAAGCGATTTCTGCAGATCCTCTGCACTTGATCTATGTAATTGGCATATACTTTCTAGGGAGGAACTGACTGGACAGAGTCAGTCAAAAATAAATAAACCGAGTCCCTTGTCACTCGTGTCCCAGATGACAAAGAACATGTGTTCAGACTCTTGTGAAACATCCAACCTAAACTCAGTGCTAACGAGTCCCTCTATAGGGAAACAATACATCTATGACCAACGGAGAGAATGCTTTCATTGTCTTTGTGCATTTGCTCAACAGTATTTTGAACATTTGGATCTGAAAGCAGAAAGAGATGAACTGTTCCACTTGGGAGTATACAGTCCAAAAAACTCAGTGCCCATACCTTTGCAAGCAGAAAAAACATTCAGTGAACACTTAGAAATCCTCATAGAACAGAAAAACTGTGCCATTTGTAATTGTGATAGGAAAGATTTCCAGTGTCATTGTTTGCTGGCTAGACATCATCCACATGTTCCCTTGGGAGAGAAAGCAGATACACAAGACCAATTTAAAACAGAAGCTGGCAGTTTAAGTCAATCTCAAATGGAAATTAAAATTATAGGATCTTCTGAAACAATAAAACTACAGTCAAATCAAACAACAAACCAAGATTCCCACATCAAGAGTCCGGGGCTGTGTGAGGAATGTGGCAAGGACTTCCGATGGCCATCTGCCTTAGCTCGACATCAAGTTGTGCACTCTGGCAAAGCTGGGCTAAAGACAAACCAGTGGACTGAACAAAATAAACCCCACACATGTGGTCACTGTGGAAAAAGCTTCCAGTGGCCTTCTGACCTTGTCAGACATAAACATGTTCATTCTAGAAAAAAATTAATGAGAAGCAAACGCACCAAATTCAACTATTACTATATATGTAGTCAATGTGGAAAGAGTTTCCAGTGGCCTTCTGACCTTGCCCGACATGAACGCACTCATTTTAGAAATAAATTAGTGACAGTCAATTGCACCAAGCTCAACAAATCCTATATCTGTGGTCAGTGTGGAAAAAGTTTCCAGTGGCCTTCTGACCTTGCCCGACATGAACGCACTCATTTTAGAGAAATACCAAACAGAGATAAGTGCACGAAGCTTCAAAAGCTATTTGTGTGCATTCAGTGTGGAAAGAACTTCCAGGGGCTTTCTTCTCTTGATCAACATAAATGCGCTAATTCTGGGAAAATAATAACCAGAAACAAATGTACCAAACTCAAGAAGGTGCATATTTGTGATAAATGTGGAAAAGGTTTCCAGTGGCCTTCTGGTCTTGCCCGACATGAACAGATTCACTCTAAGATACCATTAACCAGAAATAAATGCATTAAACTCCAGAAATCCTTCATTTGTGGGCAGTGTGGAAAAAGCTTCCAGTGGCCTAAGCTTGCTGAACATCAGCGCGTTCATTACAGAAAATATTAAGGCAGAAGTGATCAAATTCAGTGTATATAATGCATCTGTGGGAAACTGTGCAACTTTTGAAGTAGCCTGAATCTTGCCCAATAAAGACACTTTTACTCCAAAATAAAATTAATGAGAGGCAAGACTTGCATCCAAGCTTCTGGTGGCCATCTGTGTTTGTGAGAATGGATGGTTTCACTCTAAAGAAATGTTAAAAAAGTAAAGGTTTCTCCTGCTAGACATGATACACTCTAGGGGGCAGTGCTCAACTCCATTTCATAGCCAAAGAGCCAGCGTTGTCTGAAGACACATCCGTGGTATGTGGCCAGCATGACTATATGCCAAGGTGCACAGAATGCTGTTACCTTCCCATCAATTTGGGCAGTATCTATTTATCTATCTTGCATTTTTACATGTTTTCAACTGCTAGGTTGGCAGGAGCTGGGGAAGTAAAAGGAACTCACCCTGTGACACGGCAGCACTTCGGTCTTGAAAGTGGGCTGCTGACCTTTCAGCCAACCAGCCCAGCATCTTAACCACTCTGCCACCATGCCCCCTTGAAAGAAATGTTAGCCTGTGACAAATGCATTAAGCTCCAGAAATTCTCTATCTGTACTCAGTGTGCAAAAAAATTCCATTGGCTTTCTGAAGTTGCCCAACACTGACAGATTCATTCCATGAAAAAGTAACAGCAGAAATACATCAGACTCAAGAAGCTACACACCTATGGTAGTAATGGAAAAAGCATTTCATTGGCTTGGCCATGCCTAGCAGAAATGCAGTCCTTTGGTTTGTCTTTGACTTCACTGAGCATGTTTACATATGTGGAGTACAGACCTACAATCGTGCCATTTCTGGGTGCCAATCCATGTTTTGTACAGCTGCTGAAGCATCAAAAAACTCAAGAGAAAAGTAATGAAGTAGAAGAAAAAGTAGAACAAAAATGCACATGAGAAGGGATCTTTGTGCACTTTCTTTCCATATGAAGCTCCTGAGGAGCACTACAAAGCTTATGCTTATCTATCTGCTTGTGAAAGATGATACCAAACAACAGATGCTGAGAATGATAAGCTGCTCTCCCAAATAGGATTTGTAAAATTAAATTCAAAAGGATCCCTTCCAATTTGTCTCTGATGGAATGTAGGTACTGTATTGTCCCCTTTCTGTGTTAACGTTACAACCACCAATGCTGAGTTCTTTTGAATAAGTCAAAATTAAGCCCATGATCCTAAATGCCACAAGCGGAACACCTAGGAATGTTGCAAAGGATGATGTTTACTTCATTCACCACTATCTTGATTAATCCTAATCTTTGGCCAATGAGAGTTCCAAGTGGCCTCATTGCCCATGTTAGGTTCATCAAGTATCCAAATTTGCTGGAAAAATAGGCCATATACTTATCCTGGTTGATTCAATGTCTCTTCAATGATTGAGCACTTCTGCAGTCCTTGGATGGAGAGCCATACTGACATGCAGGGTATAAAAATCAATAACCTAACATTTCTACCTAGCCAGGCATCATTACTTTTGCACAGGCCTCGCCTCCAAGTACCTTAGAAATTGTAGCAGCTTTTCCACACATTTTTCATATCTGCACAGGCACTTGTGGCTCATATAGTACACTTGCAAGTGCTTCATATATGGCAAGCTCTTGGTTCAGTTTTCATATCTTTGCAAGCACCAAGAGCAGCAAATAAGGGTTTAGTACACAAATATCAGTACTCCAGATGGGTACTACCAAATTTCCCAGCACATTTAGAGGGTCTCAGATTGAGCAGACCATTATAGTTGTGGGATGCATCCACTACTTTTGAAATAAATGAATCTATTCTAAGCATAATGAAGTTTGGATACAGCCTAATATAGTATTTTCAAAATGGATTGCAAATGAGAGTCCTGCTCTACTTTTCAGAGAAAAAGTAAGCTCAAATACAGCTTACAAAGTATTAGAAGAAAGTGTTTTGGAATAACTTTTTGAAATCCCAGTTTTGAATGGGTAGTTCTTTACTAGGCTGACATGCCATGCCAGAAGCTAACATTCATTTTTTCAAAGATTAACACTCTATTTATGATATAATCCTTGGATGATGATGATTTTACTGACATAGAGATGACGTGGTACATTGTATTACTTTGAACTGCCTATGGTTATTGCTAAGGGTTTCAAAAAGAGCCCGCTTCTTTCTACAAAACTTCACCTTTTTAGAGGGAATTGAAAGCTTACATTAATTATGACATCATAGGCAAACTGCAAGGTCATAATCACTACTTCAAATTATATCCATAGATGTCTTTGCCCTTCTAGGCAATGTATAAAGAGGACTTAATGGTGGTGCACTTTCTGCAACCTAAGAAAAACTCAGCTGGTAGCTACAATAAGGGAAGTTGGTACAGTTTGTTCTTCATTTCCAAGTTCCATGGTTTATTGTTGGGTATTGACCAGATTGATGGAAAATGGTCAGAGTTATCCTTAGTATATGATAGGAATCCATGCTGATTAAACTAGATCAGTGTTTTTCAGACTTGGCAACATTAAGATATGTAGACTCCCAGTAATCTGCAGTCAGCTATGACTGAGGACTTTTGGGAATTAAGTATACACATCCTAAAGTTGCCAGGTTTGAAAAACACTGGATTAGATGATCTCTGAGGTCACTTCCAACCCTATGCTGTAAGATACCAGGACAATCAGGCCAAAACTCAAAATGCTTATACTTTTTGAGATGTTATGTGTTTTTAAACTATAATAAAAGGTACTTTTGAGAATGAGTTTTCAGACAAATTGCTTAATTGTGTCCTTTCCTAGGCAATACAGCAGAAACTGGGCAATTGATATTTTGTCAAAGATTGCAGTAGCCAGTAAAGGTGCACCTTTCATGATAAATTTAAAATTCATCACTGTTTGGTGAACCACCATTTACATTTTCTATCATAAAACTATGCTAGCTATAATAGACATGTCTTCAGATAGTGGGACAATGGATATGGACTAAATGAATTCAGGCTCAGGATTGTATATATTGAGAAAAATTGTGGATTTTTCAGCAAGAAGTGAGACTTGCTGCTATTGCTGTTATCCATTGGTGAGAGATTGACTTCAGTTCCCATTACTGCTTTCTAACAAGGGACCTTTGGAATGAACTCCCCTCTTTCCATTTTGACACAATTTGTAAGTCTTCTAAGGACATCATGTCCCCTTTACTTCTGCAGAAGGTATGTCAGAAGTGGAAAAAGCTTTTCTTAAATTTGCTGCTCATCACAGAAACACCATGTCTAGGAAGAACTTCTACAAGATGTTGAAGGAATGTGGTGTGATGGATGGGAAAGCTGTGACCAGCACTGATGTGTTTATTGTCTTCAATGAAGTCAAGTGAGCTCAGAATTGCAGTGGTGGGAGCATTGCAAACAAGATTGTAGGGAATATTGAAAACGCTAAGACTACATAATTGTTCACAGCAGACTCTGTTTAGTGCAGAAATACAGATTTCTGCACTCACAAACCATACTTCCTAAGATGTCCTGCCTTCATTTGCCATAACCTTTTTTGTGTCGTGGATCTCTTTGAAATTATGGTGAAAGTTCAGACTTCTCAAAAAAAAATGTATTCAAATGCATAAAATAGAAATTTTAAGGAACCAAATTTTGCTCAAATATAGTTATCGAAATATTAAAAATTAACACATATGTAATATATTAGTAGTAACATGTTTTTTCATCAGATCAATAACAAGACAGTACCGTTTTTAGAGTTCAATGAAACAGTAACATTTCCCCCCATAAAAGACTATTCCAGAAATTAAAACCTGCAAGCTTAGAGGCTTATGTGATTTCAGCAGTCTCTGATTATTGCAGAGGTGGACAATGTTTGAAGGGGCAAACAGTATATTTCTCTTCCTGGCTTCCCAGAAGGAATAGAGCTGAAATTCTCACCTCTTTTTTATTCTGTTTTTAGGGTTTTAAAGGTAGCAAAAGGAACAGGAGGCTTGTAAAGTGCTAATAGTTCCTATTTTTACTACTGAAACTTCCCAGATCACAGAATGCTTTTCATTTTAAGCTGACTTCAGCCATTTTTAGGCACCTTTAAGGATAGGGCTAGGAAATGCATGCAAGAATGTTGCTCACCCCCGGATCATGGCTTAGAGGGAATTGAAAACCCACTAGCATATGGGTAAGTGATTCCCCTCTCTGTCTCCTGTAGGTTCAAGGGGACCAACTGTATTAACTATATTGAGTTTTTGCAAGCCATTAAATTGCTGAGCAGAAGATGTTCTCGGGAACGATCCCCCGAGGAAACCCTGCAGGCCATGTTGAAGCTAATGGAAGGGAAAAACCCATCCAATGGAATGGAAGCACAAGTGAGTGAAGGCTTTCTTATACCAGGAGAAATAGTCTCTTTTCAAAATAAAACACTGCATTTTAATTACTCTAGCATAAGTTTTTCCATGGAAATTGTTTTTCCATGGAATTTACATTGTTTTTCCATGGAATTTAGGAAATAAGTATGGAATGGGATGCCAGGCACAGATTTCAGTATCCTGAGTATCTTAAGTTTTCTTTTTGAAAAAAGTTTTTAGTCCCTTGTTTGCAAAGTTATGTTTGAAAAATGAGGAATGTTCACTAAAATGTAGACATAAATGAAGATTTTCACTGAGGGAATAATGTTCTTCACTTTGGGCAAAATAAATTGTTAAGAAAAAAACCTTATGCAAATAAAACATTTTCTTTCCACAAAGTACACAAGTTGATGTGCTACAGAATTTACCTCTTAGTACAGAATTCGGAGAGCTGAAATCCAAAATTACAGCAGATTGGCCTGAAACAAATCTGAATTTTAGAACTGAATTTGATTTAGAATTGAACAAATCTGAATTTGATAGAATTGCCTCTCTTGCAGGATTTTGTCGTAGACTGAGGAACCTAGGCCAACGTACAAGTTCTCATGAGGAAAAGATGGAGAAAAGAGGCAGTGAGATGGGAGGAATAGATCAACATACAGACCATCTGACACAAAATGACAGCTACACTCCAACAAGTCCAGAAACTATTCAAACTTCCTGATCTCAGGCAAATCTTGTAGCATTTTTTGAGATCCTTCCTAAATTGTTGGATGGAGAAGCCTATAAAAAACTTTTCCTGTAGTACTCAGTATTTGGTGTATGTGTTGTTTAGGATCATACATCCACTCTGAACTAGGTCACTTCGTTAACTACATCCAAGTTAACTACATCCTGGAGGATTGCTCTCAATCAGCATAAACCTGCAGAGAAATTCACTGAGGATCAGTGAAATTAATCTTGGAATAATCCATACCTAATAGAGCAACATGCTTTTTTGCAAGATTAGCATTCTTATGGGAGATTTCTTTGTCCAAATCTTGGTTCCCTTCCCTTCCTGAAGTTATGAAACTAAATGTACTTTAAGAGGAGAGAATCAGATTTCTGATCATACGTAAGGAATGCTGACTATCTGTGATAACCTGGCATATTTTGGCCATCATAGGGAAGAGGAAATGTTATATTTGGTTCTTGTCCTTTGGAGACCATCAATAGAGCGAGTAATGGGATTTCAGAGAGCTCCTATAGGAAAAATTATTAATCACGTTTTAAATAAATTAACCAATTAATCACTTTAATAAACAGATTTGCAAGCATTGAAAGATTATCCTGGGAAAGAAGCTGAGCTCAATCTAGCTCATTTCTAGCTATTCTTGAAAATATGGCTATGTATAAAAACCAGTAGTGAAAAATGATCCCTGGAATAGATCCAAATTTCTCCTGCCCCCTGCTGAAGTAGTACGGTGTCCAGAAACTTAAAAGAACAAAAAGCTGAATGCTGTTGACAGACAAGAGGAAGGTTTCGACTGCCTAAAATCCTAAAATGGGAATTACTACCTCAGCTAGGTGGTGGGTCTCACCAGGAACATGACATAGATATTTGTGCTTAACATAACCAATAATTGCCACATGCACTCTAGTCCTCCACACAAACCTTTGCCCCAGGAATCATGAAATTATGACAATGGCAGCCCCTGAGACAGTAAGACCACCACCACTTAAGGCATAACCAACCCCTCCAACAAATTATATCAACATGAAAAAACAATCTGTTAATGTTCACCACATTATGTGCAAACCACTACAAAAGTTATCCGATTCCAAACAACCGCATGAGAATGGCAGAGGCAGGCCAAAATTATAACCAGTATATTTTCTTAGTTACTGAAGGAACTTTGGGTCTCATTTCATCTCCACAGTGACTGTATGAGCCATATCATTCATTTACAGACCTCAATACGTTGCCAGTCCCCCCCCACTCTGACAACAAACAAGGAAGCTCTGCACCAGAATCACTATCCTTGCTCTCTTGGAACATCACCAGATGGGAAGCCAGAAATAGAAACCTTGCTTTTATAAGTTACATCTCCCAATTCAAATCCTTATGTTCCAAGAGACATGGTCAACTATTGATCTCTTTACTGAGGGATATAAATCATTATCCCTCTCAGCAGTTCCTGACATTGGAAGAGAGAGACATTGTTGTGGTCTGAGCATCCATATCTCAACCACTCTAAACACTGAAATTATGTCAAAAGACCCATTTGAGAACCTTGCACAAAATGTTTTTCTCGACTTTTTGGGAAATAAATATCTTCTTATTAATTTCTATATACTTCCCAATATCTCTCAGACATGCATTGTTGAAATTTGGGGACAAGTGTGAAACTACATCAATGCTATTCAGTTTTGTCTTCCCACTGTCCATATCATTCCAGGGGACTTCAGTGCAAGACTAAGCATTGATAATCAGCTGTTTGACAAATTTTCCAAATTCCACCTAATTTGCAAACAATCTCTCCCCTCCTAATTAGAGAATCCAAAGACCATATTGGAGACTTCAGGGTGTTAGATGCTGCAGACATCTTATAAACTGGATCTGCAAATTTTAAATGGCACTACTATTACAGACTGCCTGGCAGAGTTCTCACAGGCACAAGGTACTCCCTGATTGACTATATCATCATATCAAGAAATTTATCTTCCTCTATTTTCTAATTCCACATTGGCAACTATCTGAGAGTGATCATGGTCCCAACGTGTTGCTTCTGAAACCGCTTCTTGCCTCTTCTTTGTACACTTACCCTATTCCATCTGAAGGGACAAATACAAAATGGATGGGTCAGACGAAGGACAAATTAACTCGAATGCTTTCCACTAATGAGGCATTTCAACTGCATCGGGCAATTTTGGATGACAGGTTCCCTGCTCCATCTTTGCCATTTTACATTCAGATAGTTCAGCTTCTTCAGTCAATCCTCCCTATCCATCCATCTGATATTAAGAGGAAGCAGAGCTCCTTTACCAACCCTTGTTCAATAGTGATTGCCACAAACTAAGAAATAATTTCCTGCTTTAAGGAATATAAAATGGATCCTCTTTCCTACTTTACTCAAGATCTGCTTCCATTCAAGAGGAAATACAAACAGTTATTACCGGCAAAGAAGAGATGGGCCCTAATACAGTTTTGGAACCAAATGATTTATGATACTTTTTCTAAGAATTCATTTCTATTCTGAAAATGCATAACTTTTCAGTTTGCTTCCCCAGATCTACAAGTTTCATCCTTTATTCCTGCTTCAGCTTAGGAAGACCATTTTGGATTGTTGTACACACAGGAGGAATTGTCCCAAAGGAACTAGACTATGAAGTTCATCTGCCCTCCCCAACAGTCCCTTGTCAGGCTCTAAAATTACAAAACTGATTAAATTTCTGAAACTAAACAAAATTCCTGGATATGACTTTATCTCATCAGAGTTTATCCAAAATAATTTGGTGGGAACCTGTCTGGCTTCCCCATTGACCTACATCAATAATCATGCTCAGGTTCCTGATAACTGAGGCCTAACTTTGGTGATCCTGATTTACAAAAAAAGATCCTGATGTACAAAAAAGGAGGGAGAGATCTATCTGCCAGTCATTCCATTAGCCTCCTTGGTGCGTTCAGTAAACTGTATGCTAGACACTTGCATAACGATCTCTGGCTTGGGTTGTAACTGAGAATCTTTTGGCTGATAAGCAGGCAGGCTTCAGAGAAGGCCGCTCAATCATTGACCAATCCTCCAACATCTAGTTGAAAAATACTCTTCTAGAGTACATTCATCACTCTACAGAATTACAGAGTGCACATTGACCTTAAATGTGCCTTTGATCTCATCTCCACACCCAGACTATGGGAGAAAGTGAACTCCTCCTCAACTGATAAAAGATCACTCATACTAATATACAAGTTATATGACAACTCCCGGATGAAGATGCCAAAATACACTGTACCAAATACAAAATACAATGCCAAAATACACTGTACCAAAAAAAAAATTTCTGTTAAGCAGAAAATGTGACAAGGTGTATATTAGCTCCCCTTCTCATTAATGTATATATTCTATTATTGATAAACTGAATAGCCCATCTTTTCATCCGCCAAAATTGGGGAACAGACATATCTCTGCTCTTCTGTATGCAGCTGATACTGTTCTGCTTTCTTAAACACAGATTGGTCTGAAACAAGCACTCCATATACTAGCTGAGAACTGCCAAGAAGAACATCTAGAAATTAATTACTCTAAAACCAAGACCATATTTTGCTAAATGCCCCAAGATGCCTGTATGGTGACTAAATGACCATCTAATAGAGCAATTCAAGACCTTTAAATATCTGGGGATTTTCTTCCAAGCTACGCATAACTGTAAATCTCATGCCAACTATATCACCTTAAATGCACGAGTGTACACACACACGTACACACACTGTCATCATTACAAACCTTTTATTTCTCCAAAGGAGTTCAGCATATACCCAGAGCAATTAAATTCTTCTCAGCTAAGATTTGAGCCTAGCTGCTTTTTGGAGCTCAGTTGAGCCCCTATAGGTCATTCTTTCCTCAGTCCAATTTTTTAAAAAAACATTTTACTGAACTTATCAAAATATGAAATATAATTCAAAATGAAAATAGTGAGAAAACGGGAAAAGGGAAAAAAGGAGAAGTGGGATAAGGGGAAAAAAGAGCACTGACTTCCAACTCTTTTCTCTCAAGAGTCTTCTCCAGTACCACAATTCGAAGTATCAATTCTTCGATGCTCAGCCTTCCTTATGGTCCAGCTCTCACAGCCATATATTACCACTGGGAAAACCATAGCCTTGACTATGCGGACCTTTGTCGGCAAGGGGATGTCTCTGCTTCTTACTACACTGTCTAG
>JANHZU010004475.1:55067-67126 GCA_032468055.1 Acrochordus granulatus
ATTTATTTTCCAAATTCAGTTTCAATAACAATTTGTAAACCTTGGCAATAGCATGTTCATTGTTACCACAAAGTATAATTTCAAATTCATTTTTTACAAGGTCAAACCCATAACTTTTAAAATCTGATTTAAATGTTTCAATTGTAAGGACGCAAAACAATGATGTTTTTACATCATCTTTCTGACTCTAACTCTTTGGACTTAAAGGTAGGTTCACCTTAGTCAAAAAATATGATTTGATCATATAGACCATTTGATCATAGACCATTCTGGCCTATCATTTCTATTCTAAAAAAAAGCTTCCTGGGGTGACATCCAAAGACAGACTTTCATAGAAAACCTTACCTTTATTCCAAATCCTTAGGATGGTATGCCTAACAAAATAATTTGTAAAGTCAATATTGTCATAAGTAGATATGATATCCAAATCTTAATTCATGGCCCTCTAATTCAAGTAATCTCTGTTTTATAGAGTCACCCACTGGGAAGAGTTCAGTCCAAGTTTTTGAGAACCATCTTTCAAGCACCTTGCTGCATTTTGAACATGGTTCTTTGTGAAACTGGCCTTCTTAAAACTGAAATTTCTGCCTAGATTCACCTCCTACTGGCTTAAGCTCTCCTTATTTCCAATTGGTTTGGCCCCTTTAATCATGACTGACAGCTTCCAGGAACCAATATATGCAAAATTGCAACTTTATGGCTATTTGTGGTCAGCCATCATCTTGATTGTCTATGAATGTCCACTAGCTGATCTCAAACAGTGGGCTATTGATTTAGAGCTGTAAGCAAACTGTCCAAGTCTATGCAGAAACATTTTCTTGAGCCACTCTGTACATCTTCTCCAACCAATATTTCAGTTGCATAATGATCCCAAAATTTAGAAGGATCTTATTGTTAAACATATCAATGCCCTCCCAACTGCTGTTACTGAAGGAAGACACCAAAAATTCCCCTTCAAACAGAGACTATCAGTGTGGTGGAGGAATAACTGAATCAATGGAACATGCTATTCTTTGTTGCCCTCTCTATGTAGGTGCTTGCCGGGTATTATTTCAATTCTTTACTAAATATCCTGATCATTCCAATCTGTTTTATCTCAGTATGCTTTTATTAGCTCAGTTTTATTTCCTTGACCACAGCCAAGTACTGTTCTATAGTTGGCATGGTCCAGTGTAGTATTGACTCTAATCCTTTTTAGGTATTTTAAAATGACTATGTTTTTTTCCTTTTCTTAATTAATTGTGTGAGATCATCCATCACGATGGGATGAGATATCATCAATACGTTGATGATATACAATTTTATAACTCCATCCCAGGTGACTCAAGTGTTGCTGTTACTGCCCTTTTGCAGTGGCTAGAAGCTGTGGCGGTCTGGATGGGGAACAACAGGCTTTGACTGAACCCTGGTAAGACTGAGTGGCTGCGGGTACAAGGGACTCCAAGCATCAGAAGCATAACATCTTTTTTCTGGATGGGATTGCACTGTTCCAGATTGAACCAGTGCACAACTTGGGGTTTCTCCTGGACTCATAACTCCTGCTTGATGAGGTGGTTAGGACAGCCTTTGAACAACTTGAGTTGTTGAACAACAAGCCTGTGCACATACCTTGATCATGAGTCCCTGCACAGTCATTCAAGCCCTCATCATCTCCTGGCTAGATTACCACAATGTGCTCTACATGGGGCTACTCCTGAAGAGCATCCAGAAGCTACAGCTGGTACAGAATGCGTCTGCATGGACAGTACTTGGGGTTCCTAGGGGGATCCATGTGACACCGCTGTTTGGGTCATAGATTCCTGACTCTTAACAGATTCCTTATCCCTGTCTTACAATACAGTTGTAGACATGGAAGAGAGCACATTTATTATGTGAGTGAATGGGTTGTTATTTTACTAATACAAAGTATCTGCAAATTTTAAATAAGACAGGTACAACTGGGCTGCAAAAATATGGATGATTTCAAGACAGAAACAAAGAATTAATACTTTAAAAACATTTCTGCAATCCAGATTTTGCAGGCAAATGGTAAGCCTTTTGCAGTAATAGGGTTGAGCTGCTAGGTGCTGCGTGATGGATGTTTTTAGCCTCGTCTCCCACAGGCTCTCTACACTACATAATCTGGGCCCATTATCCAGATTCTTTGTGGTATGTATTGCTGCCACCACTTGTCCTAGGATTGCCTAGATTGCCATCTAACTTGTGAAAGGAATACATCATATTAGAAGAAAATCATATTTCTCCTCATTCTCTTTAACTAAGTGCCAGCAGAACACAATGTTGCAAATGATCTGTTGGATGCATTAACATGTGCTTCTTATTCGAAAAAAGGTAAACTTGGTGACACAATTAACCATTATGTTGCAAACTTCCTAAGAAGATCTACTAAATACACAGTATATGACTTCCCAAATTCACAACTAGGCACCCACAGGATACACATACATGGCCAGATTAAAATTATCTAAAATTAAAAATTAAGACTTCCTGAAGCCTCAAGTAGACTACATCGAACATTTCCAAACTGACAAATCCACATAAGAATCAGCAAACCCTTAAATAGCCCTGTCTCTGAACCCCAAGTGCTGGTCACCTTTGAACTGCTGACTATCTTTTTGAATAAACTCTGCCTCTGCTCCAAGCAATTTGCCCAGTGAATGTTTTTCTTTGAAGAAGACTTGACCTGGATTTGAACCCAGGACATTTATTCTAACACTTCCTTCCTTTAAACCATGGTAGTGTTATTGGAAGATATTAGATTAGAAGGAATCAGAATGTATTTTGCCTCAGTACTAATATTCAAAGAGTTTTTAAGCTACCATACAGAGATCTCTGTATAACTCACCAAAATGCTATCTCGTCATGTATCATGCATATATGACAAGTGTGAATGAGTTACCTTATTTCATCATGGTGACTTTTCTCCAGCTTCTTCCTAGAAAATATGATGATGGATCTGAAATGCCAAGAAATCCTGAAGCTAGACAACTTTCCTGCCACTGGCCCTCAGTAGCCAAAAGGCAGTCGTATTACCAAAGTGAGATCAGCCATGATGTCATAGACAACTTGATAAAGTCACAGTTCCCACTGTAAAATAAATTCCTAAGCCTCTGCTGCCACAGGTTCAGAGCAGGCCTTGTCCCTCCTAGGAGGAACATACTCAAGAAAGAGTAAGGCAGGGGCCCCAAGGCCACTCAGTAACTCAGGTAAGCCCAAACTCAAACCAATTATTTTTGGAAGAAAGTCTTCTAGATTGTAGTTCACAGCTTTGCTACCAGGAAGTGATAGATGTAATCTAGCATATCCAAGGGTCTTGAACATGTTTTTTCTTGATTACACTTAGAGATTCCCCTGTCAAAACTACTTTACAGGAATGTTATGAACAGAAAAAGAGCAAGATCATGGACACAACCCCTTGAAGAAAGTCAAAATACACACACAATAAAATAAGAAAAATCCATGTCTTTTCTTAAATAAAGCAAGACTCTGAAAGCTAAAGCATCACATTTTGTGCCACTCCTATTTTCAGCTATTTCAAAAATCTTATTAATATAGTTATGAAGGCAGAGAATATGCAGATTGGACCCAGCACCCTCTCATAGTCAAAGGTTCACTGGTTTCTAAGCCCTTATTTCGGAGTCCTAGCTTTATTCTACTTAAAATTATGAAATCGGCTTGCAATTTATCAGATTTACACAGTTTTTTGAGAGGGGTAAGGAAGTGGGAAAAGGATGACCATCTATTTGTATATAGGAGAAAAGTTTCCAGCAGTAAAAGCAGATCTGGGCATACCTGCTATACAAAGTATTTAAAGTATTCAATTATTGCCTGAAAAACCTATCCATGGACCCAGATAGACTACCCAAGCTATGTTTTGAAGAACAGTTACATAATAAGTAACCTCGTGCTTGTGCTACCCTATTAACAAACATTATTTCCCCATATGGATTCTCCATCCAATATTTAGTCCAATAAAGTCTAAAGGCCAAAGAAGTTTTCAACAAAGAATCCTTAATGTGGCTGCCTAAGATGATATTGCAGCACTTAAATGTATCAGATTTCTGAAGGGCTGGCTCAACACAAATCAGCTTCCCAGAAAAATATCTAACTTCCTTGCCTCAATATCTCAGGAGGGCTTTCTCTAGAGCTCACATTGAACAACTGGACTCCATGGAAAGACATGGGAAATTTCATGGTACCCCAACTGAAGAAAGACTGTGCATTTGTGGAGCTCCACATCTTCTTGACTGCAAGACTGTATTATTCAGAAAGGGCTTTCTATCTTTTATCTAAAAACCAAAAAATATAGGGGCACCCAGGAGAAACAATCTTACTTATTGCAGGGAATAAATCTGCATATTACTGATAAGATTGCATTGTTCATTTCAAAGACCATCTCAAAGAGAATAGAATACTGAGATCAGATTGGGGTCAACTTTAGGGGTGATACTCTTATTGTGAAGTTTTGCTCTTTTTTATTGTATGTAATCTGTATTTTTCTTTTGGTTTTATGTATTTGATATGGTCAGTTGACTTAGTCAATAAACTATTATTACAATTGGAAAAAGGCGAATTTAGTTATAGATCATGATTCCCCAGTTATTTGAGAAGGAATTACTTTTCTTAGTGATGTTGGACAATGAATAGGAGGAATGATGAGCTCCATAATCACACTGTACTATGGAACTCCTAGATTAAATCTAGAAGAGTCACTTTGTCTTCTTGTTCAATTGCACAGTCATGTCTGACTCTTCGCGACCTCATGGACTGAAATATGCCAGGCCTCCCTATTCTACACTGTCTCCCAGAGTCTGCCCAAGCACATAGCCATTATACTGACGATGCTATCTAACTGTCTCATCCTCTGCCGTCCCCTTCTTCTTTTGCCTTTAATCTTTCTCAGCATCATGGTCTTTTCTAATGAGTCCTCCCTGTACATTATGTGGCCAAAGTACTTGAGCTTCAACTTCTTTGTTTACTCTGGTCAAAATTGTGAAACCCAAATTACTGAAAAGAACTGCAGATATGACTTTAAGGATCAAAGCTGTCTGGGAATATTGTTCATTCATGACCAGACCAGACCAGCTCTGCTATGTATATCCACACATCTACAACATGGCCTTTTAAACTTTTTCTTCATTGATACTTATTTCAATAATTTTACTGCCACATGAGAATCTCTTTTTAAGTGTAGCCTTTCTCCTATTGGATACCTTTTGGGTTTGCTCTCTATCTGTTAGTCTGGAAGAAACAGGCCTGGACAGCTCAGTTCTAATCTGAAGGTTTATTGAAGTTACAAGGTCACAAGAATTTCTCCAACTGCCAGCCCAAACACCTGCACTCCTCAGATAGGCTAACAGTCTTCATGATAGGTTGGACCTCTGGCACTTGTGCATATGCAGAAATTCAAAACTGATCCCCCTCTTTACTCTTGGCTCAGTCCCTCCTTCTCCCATATTTAAAACTGTACTTTTCATCTTTTCATGCAGCATAAGATACGTAAACATTAGAAATGAAGGCAACATTAGAAATTGATCATGTTAATAAATACTAATAAATCATATTTTAACCCAAGAAGAAATAGTTTGTGATCCCTTTTGGTGAGAAATACTCCTTCATCTCGATGAACTGAATTTAACTGATTGTGATAATATTTGTCCATCAAAGTGATTATAGGAGGAAATGGGAGAGCTTTGGTCTGCTGGACATTCTTGCAGGCTGCCTCTATTTCTGTAGGAAAAAGAACTGTGAAAAGAAATTATTATTTTTTGAACACAGAAGAACATGAAAGAAACAAACAGATCTTGAGAAACTGGAATAATCTGCTTTTCCAGGGTTCAGCTTTGTTTGCTATCTGTTACTAAGTCCAATTATTTATTAAAACCTTTGACAAAATCCTGTCTAAAAGCAACTGTTCTATTAAAAAAAAATCCTCCAAGCCTTTCCTTCTTTCTGCCCAGGGTGTCAGAAGAGAACAAAAATTCATCTGACACCTTATTAATAATTGTCTGAGTCATAAAGTGAGAATTTGGTTTGATTTAATTTGCTAAATTCCCTAAAAAAGGTATAAAAATGATGTTCAATCATTAGGCAAGTCAGAAGAGAATATTAATTTCTGCTCAAGTAGGCAGCATTTTTCTTTCTTTTCCTACTTTTCTTTATCCAAAATATGCTAAGCTATCTTCAATCACATCAAGCACTATCCAGAAAAATAATTTTCTCTCTTCCTCTATCATCATCATCCTAAACTACGAGTTCCTTTTTCCTTTCTCAGTAATTTTTCTCCGCTTTCATCTATACTTCAAGCCCCCAAGCATATGCATGTGTATGTGAATGCTACATTTTTAAAGTATGTCAAGAAATTTTATTGTTTTAAATCTTATTTGTCTGCTTTGCCCATTTATAAATTAACTCTGTATTTGCTTGATTAAAGCAAATTTCTTCTCAAAATCATCTGCTTCCCCCACAGTTCTTTGAATACTTTCTCTTATTCAATTATATATTAAAGTCCCTCTAGACCCTTAACTGTTAAAAATGTTTGTGTAACTTCTAAATTAGTAATTACTGAATATCAAATGATAATTTAGTCACACTGAATGCCATAAACCTAAAATATTTTAACAAGAAATCAATAGCTTTGCTTTTGGATTCATGGAACTGTGATTAATGGGCTATATTTAAAATCTCAATGGAACTGGCACTCTGGGAGCTTTCAGTTTGAAAATACTTGCTAGATCTTGCTTGACATTGATCTTGAGATGTATTGATTGATCCTGATTGAGACAGTTTGTTCTAGTGCTTAAGGCTTCCTCACCACAAGACTCTGAGTTCTAGTTCTCCCTTAGGTATGAAAGCCAGCTGGGTGACTTTGGGCCAATCACTTTCTCTCAGCCTAATCCATCTCACAGGCTTGTTGTTGAGGGGAAAAGAGGAGGAGAAAGGAGTATGTACACTGCCTTGAGTTATTTATAAAAATAATAAAAATGGGATGACAATAAATAAATAAAATAATTTCTAACACTTTCTGTCATTTCAGAACCATTAATATATATGCATGGCTGTATATATGGGACTAAATCCTGTAGAATTTTCCTGGCTGGGGTTCTCAGCATTGTTCAGAATTGCTGGAGGACACTCAATTGTCTATTTTAATTATTTCCCTCCCATCCAGAAGGTCCATCTCTTACTAAATCCTATAGCATCATTATCAACGAACTCATCTGAGTTTATTGGCCATGTGGAGTGGTGGTGGACTTATGAGCAAGTCCTGCAAATCCTCTTGCTTCCTACTTTTGTTTCCTTTTCCCAAGTATAGAAGGGATGTCAGAACTGGAAAAAGCCTTCCATCAATTTGCCGTGTATGGAGACACAGCTGCCACAGGCAATGACATGACAGGCAAGAACTTCTCCAAGATGTTGAAGGAGTGTGGTGTAATGGATGGCAAAGCTGTGACCAGCACTGATGTGGACATTGTCTTCAATAAAGTCAAGTGAGCTGAAGGGTTGGTGTATATATTTGGGGACAGGCATCCAGCCTCAATAGGGGGTTTGGTGACCAAGCGGTTAAGACACTGAGCTTGTTGGCTGGAAGGTCAGCAGTTTGGCAGTTTGAGACCCAAGGCTGCTGCATAACAGGGTGAGCTCCCATTACTTGCTCCAGCTTCTGCCAACCTAGCAGTTGAAAGCATGTAAAAATGCAAGTAGATAAATAGATACTGCCTAATTTAGGTAGGAAAGGTAACAGCGTTCCATGTGGCTTGGCATATAGTCATGCTGGCCACATGACCACGGAGTGTCTTCAGACAAATGCTGGCTCCCTTGGCTGTGAATTGCAGATGAGTACCAGCCCCTAGATCCCGCCACGACAAGCAGGGAAAAACTTTACCTTTATTTATCCAACATCAATAAGGCTTATGTGTAAACTAAGAGTTATTACTGCCATATTGCTCTTCCTTTTAAATTGTGAACCAGATAATTTGGTTTCACTCAATACACACTGTCATGTCCCTTCTCTGAAATTCTGATATGCCTTGTTAATCATTCCTTAAGGACGTGTCCACAATGCACAGCCTCTTCCTCATACCTAGCCCACAGTTGATGCCCCCTAGGATAATTTATCTGATCCAATATTAAAGTAGCATTGACCTCTTCTCCACATAATAAAGGCATCTGTGGGACTTTGACAGTGACCAGGGTGATGACGGGTATGTATATATGCCTGGGAATTTGCCAATATGAATTGAGCAGAAACCATGCTTGTAATCATAAATAGCTGAGGGCAGATCTACTCAGGAAGCAAAATAATTCAAAATGAAGTGGTATCCTGATTTCGTAGAATTATGTACAAGCGTATGTGGCAATGACCTCGGGAGAGAGGAAGAATTCATGCAGCCTAGGCAATTGTCTGATAAGAGAAGTTCTGTTTGCAGGCTGGGGAAAAGCATGGGAAACATTTCAGAAAGGATCTTCCCTTGTTTTCTGGAGACTAAAAAGAGGAGGAGAGAAATATCTTCATTCCTGCAAGATTTTGTGCTTCTTGTCTGGACTGCCCAAGGCTGACAACAATATTGCAAGACTGAAAGTATTTCTTCATTCCTCTCTTTTTTCTAGATTGTGGGACTTTTTCCTTTCTCCCAAGGTCATTCTCATATACCTTTACAGGAAGAACCAATGTCTTCCTTTAATTATACTGGTTGATTAAAAATAACTTCATGCAAATTGAAACCTACTATAATCCAGCAGAGTGTTATCACTACTAGAAGGTATCTTCTTGATACTCTACCTTCTATTTGTAAATAATTGCAGGCTTTTTTATCCTATTATTAATAGGTTAGTTGTCTTCAGATGTTAATTACACTATCTTCTTTGTAGATTCTTGGATGCCTTGCTCAGTGTCTCTTTTGTACTGACAGTTAGAGTTGATGGGTTTATATATTCCCAGGTCCAAGGGTGCTCGCAACATCACATTTCCAGAATTCCAAGAAGCGATAAAGGAATTAAGTGCTAAACGCTTCAAAGGGAAGTCTCCTGATGAGGCTTTGCAGGCCACTCACCATCTGATGGAGGGCAAGCAACCAGGCAATGTAGGGGTGACGGTGAGTGAAGAATAGCTCTCTACACATATGGAGTGCAGCCAATCAATGATGCTGCTAGAGGAACCTAAGCAAGACCTGTTCAGAGACACTACATTCTTTAACTGTAATCTGCCATACATAATTTATTTTTATTTATTCTTTAATTTGCTTTATATGGCTGCCCATCTTCCCATAGTGATTTCTCCCTATACTTCTTGCTCTTTGCTCTTCTCAGTACTCACTTTCCTCCTTCTGACTTTTTTTACTACTGGACTACTGGTCACATCAAAGTTGCATGCTCTCAATTTCTTCCTTGTGGTCATCACTAGTGAGACTGCTATAACCAGTTATTTTTGGCTCACCAAATGGCAGTGAAACAAAAACAGTGAATTATTTTCCAGAAAAAATCCACATGATGCTCGGAATTTTTTTTCCTCCAATCCGATGAGGTCTTTCTGTCTGCAATCTGTCTGTCTATCATCTCCAGAAGAGTGCACTGCAAGGAACAGCTAAAATAATATGCAAACTTCCAAAAAACCTTATCTAGAATGATTTCTCTATTAATAGATTAGAGAAAGATTGAATATAGATTGCCTTCATGTAAGCCATCTTAAAACTCAACCAATATATAGATTCTCTTGAACAACCACATCCCACTTGTTGTTTATCTTTGCAGCTCATCTGTTCTGACCTGTGAAATTCCCATGTGTTACCCACATGGGTAACAGCTTACCCACATCATCTTCCCTTCCCCACCACCCACCATCAGCTTACCCACATCATCTTCCCTTCCCCACCACCCACCATCAACAGGAAGCTAATGCTTTGCTTAATTGTCTTGTAGAAATCTGTTGCAACCGGAGCAGTAGACAGACTGACAGACACCAGCAAATACACAGGTTCTCACAAAGAACGCTTTGATGAAAGTGGCAAAGGCAAAGGGATATCTGGGCGTGAAAATATTGCTGACAACAGCGGCTATGTTGGGGCTTATAAGGGAGCTGGGACTTACGATAAGTCCCACTAGGTATGAGATGGGGCCTCCCGGAAACTCTGCCTCTCTTTCTTGGCCTGGAATGAGAGGCCAATAAACACCTGCTCTAAATTATTGTGTTTGTTTGTTTTGTGCTTATGAAAGTATGTGTGATTAGTATCTAAACAAGAAAACAGAATTGTTTGCTTGATTTGGAAGACCGTTATTTACCATGTTGTAATCGGCAATGCACAGAAGAAAATGTCAACGTTGTAATACTTGTGCTTCATTTCCTTTCACTGTCATATTCAAAGACATAAGAATTTCTTCATACTGGCTTTGAATATACTTTTCTTTCAAATTAATTCTCATCTAGGATTCTACTAAAAATCTTACTGATCAAAGAATAAATTTGTATCTTCCACTTGCAAAGCCTAAATCTGAGTTGTCAAATTGACCTATGGGATATTGAAAGACACTGGTTTTATGCATATACAGTAGATGTTAGGCCCTCAGAATTCAGTAATGCTAACTTCTAAATCTAAGTACATAAGGTTGAAATCCTCGGACTACCTCCACTTGATACCATCATCACTTTCAGCCAACCTCTGAGGGACCAAAAATATTCTCATTCTGAATGTCTCCATTTAATTTCTCTGGCCCAGACTTGAATTGGCTGGTACAGATTATGAAACTCTATCTCTTAGATATCCTACTGAAAGACCACTCCCCTTCATCCTATTTTCTCCTATTATGATTTGATTTGATGTTCCAGATAGTTTAGATTTGAGGTTTATGATTAGGTCAACCAGGGCTTTCAGAGCCTTACCCCAGTGTTTACTATGAGTCCGAGTCTATATTCCTGTTCTTAGTTAGGAAATAGTGGAACAATTAGCCCCAAATGGGAGAAACAGTGTGCGACTTCTAAAACATATGTGTAGTCTTCAGGGAATACACAGAAGGAACCCCACTAAGATCAATCAATGAACATCCATACTACACATTTCCCTTAATGGCCAGAAGAGAGCAGTAGCCCCTCACAAACTCCTATGGTTCTTTGAAGCAGTTAAATAGAGAAAAAAGTAATAAGATACTACTAAACTTCTCAGGTACTATGATAAAATATGTTCATCCTAAATTGTCTCTTTGCTCCATGGGAAGAGCTGCTACAGCCTGTGTCTCATCTAGTCAATGTCTCTCATTAGGGTTTGACTGCTAAGCCTTTAACTCTTAGTACTGAAATAAAACACTTCTTTACCATGTTCATTGGAATATATTTCAAGAAATTCTTAGGGGTTTTTTTGGTAATAAAAACTCTTACAGGTTTGATTATTATTGAGGCTCTATCCAGTCTTTCCATGAAGCAATTGTCACCACTATTTTCAGAAATGATTTTTCCTCTTGGTTGGTACTTCTAAGCTGCCAGCACCTTCCCCAAGCTCATCACCTCATTACTTCTTGTTCCTTTTCGAGGACTTCTTGAATCTCTCCATATAATTATGGTGTTCATAATGTAACAGATGCCAACATTCTGAAGACAAACCAATTATCTATCACTCATTTCAAACAATATAGACATTAGATGGAATTCTTTGTTTTCTCAGTTCCTGCTTCAGACTTTTATGTGCACACATCTTCAAGTTGTCAAGGTTGAGAAACACCAGTCTAGAAAATAGGAGAGCGTCTTAACTTCTATAGCAAGAATTCAATGGATCTCAAATTATGATTTATAAACAAAAATAATATTTCTAATTTATTGGACTCTATTACATTTTATGAAAAATAATTGACAAAAACAGCACTTTGTTGATAATGTAATAAAGATGATATTAGAATCTAGTAATACAGTACACCCCCAGTGAGGCATTACCTTGCTGTGGTTGGGGGGCTTGTGTGCTCTGAAGATGATGAGAGCTATACCAGAGGTTCAACCACACTGGGCAGGTCTCATCAGAGGAGCCAGATGAAGAGTGTCTCCCACCTATAAAAATATGAGAAGTAAATTACAGAAA
>JANHZU010004475.1:77858-94237 GCA_032468055.1 Acrochordus granulatus
GGAACGGATTATCTGACTTTCCATTGTTTCCTATGGGAAACTGCGTTTCGCTTTACGAGAATTTCGCGCTAAGAGCGCTCTTCCGGAACGGATTAATCTCGTCTTGTGAGGCACCACTGTAATTCACTATCATGGGAGCATTTGGGATTTTCTACTGACACTGATCAGTTGAAGATTCAGCATGGACAAAATATTGGTTTATTTCACAGAAAATGTAGTTAAACTTTGGAATGCAACTATACAGGATGTGGTGTAGCTGCCAGTTTAGAACTGGCGACTTTGGTCACTACAATTTAAGGTGTCAGAAAATAATTAAACAACTTAAGAAAATGTATTAAAGGAGATGGAGAAAATAAGTCTACTAAGGGCAATGATAATCTTAAAATCATTAAGAAATCTTAATGATTTCTTCAAAATCTTAAGTTCTGAAATTATAGAGATGTTTGGCAGAAGATGTATTATCAGGTAACAGAAGCAACTAGAGATTGGGGTAGGCAGAAGATGAAGCATTTGTATCTGATATGGCATTACACTTTTTCTGCTTTTTTGGTTTTGACAGGGAACAAGATAATTTTTTCACTCTCTTCTGTATTATGCATGCAGATTCTCACAATCTCTTAAACACTAAAATGACACTATATTTTATTGCAACAACCTTCTGCACATGGGTGGCAGTATTAAGTGTCTCAAATTAGGCTGGGGCAATCTAGCTTCACATATTCCCTATTCAGTCATGAAACTTAATATATAATCTATCTCAAAGGGTTGTTATAAAAATTTTAAAAAAGTAGGGTTATGCGTGTCATCTCAAAGGAAACATGAACGATACAAAATACATAGTTGGTCTAAAACAGGACAGAATATAGTTTTTATGCCTGAGATGAATTATAGTGGCTAATCCAATTCAACCCAAAATTGGGTTTATATACTTCATTAAACTATGGTTTGTTGAATAAATTTCAGTACTTGGGCTCATACATCAAGGTCACCCATAAAACATGATATACAAACAACAATAATTCATTCTGTTTGAATCATTTTGACAAAATGTAAATTTTAGCAACTGAATTCATGCCCTAAGTGTCCAGATTTATAATCCATTCAGGGATCCTATTGGTGAAATAAAATTTGGTTGTCATCTTGGCTATTTTTACTTCTACATGTCCAAATTTACAATCAGGGACCCCAAGGGGGAAATAAAATTTGGTTGCCATCTTGACTACTTTTACTTCTTGTGAATTGTCCTGGATTTGTTCTCCTAAACAACACAAGACAAGGCAATACCGTTCTAGTGGAGCCATGTGGATACCACACCTCAGCTCAGACAACTAAAACCTTACTGTGGATTATTTCTCCCCTTACTTCTGTTCTGGTTAGAAATGCAGAAGCCAGACACTCAGAGGCCTGAGTCACTTGTGACTTTCAGAGCTGATCAAGTCATCCTGAGCAAAGGATCCGACCATACCCCTTTGGCATGCTGAACATGTCTGCCTGCATAACAGATGCTCGGCCCCGTTCTACTTACACTGTAGCGTGCCAAGATATACGCTCCAGCTCCAACTCCAATTCCAATGATGCTGGTGAAGCTGTGGAAAGGAAAAAGAGGTTGCAAAGGGCAGTGGATCAGGGGCCATCTTAGATTCTTCAGTAAGGTCCAGGTGGAGAAATAGTTTCCAAAATTTGTTTTGGACTTGCTGGTTTTGTCTCTTTGTAAGTGGCACTGATTGCACAATTTGATAATTTTTCATTTTGTGCAATTTTAACTCCACTGTTTGCATTTTCCTATTGCCAATATTTACAGTATTTCTTTACATAGCAAGGGTTGGTTTCTACAGCTTAGGAGATCTGTGACTACAGGCCCTTTTTTTTTGCTGCTTCAGATACCCTTTTAGTTGAAATTACTGATAATCTTCTGTGATATATATCTGTAGCATAAGTCCTAAAATAGACTTAAATAGTCTTTTTTAAAAGGTCCTCCAGTAAGAAAAAATGAAAACCCAGTCTTAGCTATAAGACTTATGTTTTCCTTCACTGTACCCCTGGGTTTTCCCACTCACACAAGCCAAAAAAGGACTTTGGCCAAAAATTACTCAATCCCTTTACAGATCCATTTAGGCCTGGGGTTCACCAGAAAACCTAGAACATCAGGTTTTAAGATCCTCCCTCCGAAGCCATCTTGCAATGAACTATTACGCCTACATTTCAGGAGCAGTAAAACACCAATCAGCAGTGCTGTGCAATGCTTCAAAGAGTGAGCATAGCATCTTTCTTCAACTCTTTAAAGCAGCCACTTCTTTTCACAAGATTATTCAGTTGCCCTTTGCAGCTGCTGTATGATCTAAGGTAAGAAGATGGAGGACATTATTGCTTTAAATACTGGCAGATAGGTATTATGTTTTCAGTCTCACATCCTCCAAAACAGCATTTTGGGAGTATTGCGCTACTGCTTTGGTAGCTGTCCTACTGACTGATAGGTCTCGAAGATCATCGGTTTCTGCCACAGTTCTTGGCTTTTTAGATTAGGGAGAGGAGCAATAGGCAGCCAAAGATCTTGTGCTTTCCCAAGATACGCACAGTTTCCTGTTCTAATCTCATGAATTTCTAGGACTGAAAATAAGAAAAGGCCCTATGAATTTCAAGCTTAGATTTCCTGCTTGCAGCCAGTGGTTCCCAGTTCTCTTCCCAACTTTTAAGATGACATGGAATTCAGCACACAACTGGTTTTGTTGAGAGATTATCATTGTTTTGGTAGCATTATGAGGAGGAGATACTCAACAGGTTCATCTAACCACATCAAAGCTTCTCTAGAATGAGAGAAGCTGTGTATGATGACTTTTGGCCCAGTAGCCAAATATCAAAAAAGCAACTATCTGGAAAACTGGACAGAAAGAAGGCCACTTAGTTTTCCAGTGTTTTAGACTATGTTTGCTTGGAGGAATACTGTTTCTGATACAAGATTCTGAATCCTCTGGTTTTCTCCACCCATTTCCTTTTGAATAGCCAGGAGAAATCCAGTGCATGATCTCCTCCTCTGTCCTGACAGATGCATACTGCATTACACTTTCCAGACTCACTTGACATATTGCAAGATGCAGGGGATCATGTCAGCCAACTGGTCCAAAGAAGGATACTGATATCTAGAAAAGGAGCAGAGAGTAGGGGCTGCATTAGACAGCTTGACCCCCTTCACACCCAACACTGCTGGTGGGGCAGGAATGGAGGCTTCAAGGCTCACCCCAGAGGGAAGGCCGGGGCCCCCTCCTCCATGCCAGGAGCGTCCACATGTATCACCACGAAGTTCTTTATGATCTCTTGCATGTCCTCATAGTGGAAGAGGATGTCGAAGCACGAATGATCTGGGGTAGGGGTGGGGATGAGGAGACAGAAGAAGGGGGTGTCAGGCTGCAGAAGGGCAAGTGGTCATGCCATCAGAAGGGCAAGGCCTAATCAAAACAGGGGGAGCCATATTGGGAAGCAGGCATAAGTTCAGCGCTGCCAATGAACGTGCCAGTTCAATATTTTGCTGTACGAGGCAGTCCTATGCACATTACTGAGAAATACGTCCTCCAGTATTGACCAGCACCTAGGGTTGCAGGACATGCCACAAATATGTCTGATAAGAAGACAAGTTAAATGTGAATAAGGGAACTTGTACAACCCTCCTTGTAAGAAAAAATGAAGAAGGGATGACTCGACCAAATGGGTGGGAAGGAAAACTGCAGAACAGGCTACTAATCACAATGGAAACATAAAATATTCCATTTTTAAAATGTATCAGAGTTTCAATTTGAAATTTTAATTTCAAAGAGTAAATCCTTTTTTTAAAAAAAATAACAAAAATCACTATGTCTGTGGTAAAGCAACATTCTCTGAACTGGAAGTTTTCCAGAAGTGCTGGAACTGAATTGAAAAAGGGGCCCCAGCACATCTGGAGGGGGGTATCAGTCTGAAAAACGTTCGTATAGAATTGGTGTTTTCTTTTCTTCTTAGAACTGCGCTTTCAGTCAGGATAGCAAAAAGTTTTATTTCTGTAACTTTTTTCTGCCACTGAGTGAATGTCTGATCTTTTGCAGCTCAGACCTGGTATTCTTAATCTGAGCGGAGGATACTAAAAGGCTAAAATAACTCAATAAATCAACACACACATTTTGTGATGATTTAAACTATTGATTGTGGAAGGAATGCTATAAAAATGCACATGAAATTCTTGCAACAATCCTATGAGAGACAAAACTATTGTTCTTATTTTCCAAAGGAAGAACTGCATGTTTGATTGCACATTACACACGCCTTAATGATAACCACTCCAAACCTCTGCTGGGAAACTGAACATTTCCTGACTCGTAAGCAGAAATAGCCAGATGGAATAAAAATATCAAGTATTGTAAAGAAAGAACAGTTAATTTCCTTCCTTTGTCTCCTGTTTATCTCTGTTACTATTTGTTTCTAGCAGTTGGAAGGAAGAGGAAAAGAAGGATGGAAAATTAGCTACTAAGATAAGGAGTGGTAACTCAAAGGGAAATTATCCAGAGATCAGAGGAAAAAAGAATATTCTCACGGCTATAGAAATCCTTCCTTCCTTCCTTCCTTCCTTCCTCCCTCCCTCCCTCTATTTTTGCACCCTAGGTGTGATAGCCTTACAATTGTAGGTCAAATTGCAGTATGCCAGCAAGAGCCTCCAAATCCCAACTCTTTAACAATAGCTTTGGCGAAAAGATGATCCAATTATGAAATTCCTCAATTTGTAATAATTCAGTGATATTGTACATGTATATATACAGATCATCTCTGTGTGCAGATCATAAATCATATATTTTCCATTTTTATTCTTTTCCCTCAGCTACCAGATGGAATCTAACAATTTAGTTAAGCTTTTAATAAAACATCAAGTCAACACTACATGTTTCTGACCTTGCCAAAATGAAAAATTCTTGGGATTCTTCCAGAACAATAAGATCATTTAAACACTGTATGAATTTCACTGAAGTCCTATACATTCTCTTGGTGAACTGTGTTAACTATGAAACTCCGATTCCCTACCACCCACAGTCCCAACCAAGTTCTGGTCTTACGATTTTGCCCCACATCATGATAAGTGAGGATGGCTGGACGTTTGGGCTTGGGTGTTCCATGAATGGTGATGGTCACAATCCCATAAGGTGTCTCCACTGTGTGTTTCTGTAAAAGAAGAGAGACTAAGATGAACAAATGGAAGATTGCAAAGATCCTAGCCTTATGTGAATAATTGCAATGGAGATAACTCTGAATTCACAGAAAGGAAAGTTAAATTGTGAAGGATGGCAAGACCTTGAGGAAAGACTTTTAAGTATTTGGAAAACTCTGCATGTGCACAAGCATTTATCCTGCAAAAAAACTGGGGTACTCCAAATTCTATGTAAATAAAATTTGATGCATTTGCACACACACAAACAAACAGTTCCTATGAAGCCCAGTGTTAGCCAGTTTTTCCAAGTAAGATCAAATAGCATGTTGGGGGAAAAAAGCCCTCTGGGTCTAAGAGATAACAGAGAACTGGCACAAGTTCAAACATTACTTAGGGCCAAGTCAGTTATGCTATGTGAGGCTGGGTAAATAAAGTTTCTGCATGTAAAAGAAACGGTTCCTATATACTATACAAATTTTAAAAAGCCTGACTTTTGGTTAATAAGCTTATTTTGCAAAACATATTCTGCTTATCCTTGTAACGGAAAGAAGCAAATTGGCATCTGCTTCCTTCCAATGGTTTAGTCTAGTCAGATTGCTAGAAATTCTGCTCAGCATCTCTGTGCCAAGATTGTCACCTAAATCTTCCTGCTCAATTCCCACCTCAAAACAAAACATGGAGTACTTCTGTATCCTTAATGAAACTTTGATTTTTAAAAAATCGTGCGTTGAAGGGATGTTCTCAAAGCACTGATAAAAGGGAGGATTCCTCCTTCCATGAGCTGCACATTGTTCTGTTATTGCTGAAGACAGCAGTCTACATGCAACTGAAAAACTGGTATCTCAATTCTTGCTTCCTTTCCATCATCTGTATTTCCAGTTTTAAGGGCTAGAACCTTAGTTCCAGAATCATCTATTTTAATAAAAATTATTACTGCTGGAATGCTGAATGCCTATAACCCTCATTGAAAACATCTAAATCGCACTGGCTAGAGCATACTGGAAGTTGAAATCCACATATCTTACAGTTATTGAGGCTGAGTAACATTCTAACATAATACCATATCCCTTATTAATTATTACAGTTTCTGATAGCTTGTTTTTCAGGCTATAAATTGAACCAAAGTGATTTTTCTTCCTCCTCCTACTCAAGAGTTTAGTTCAATGTCCTTATGCCTGTGTTCACCCTTCTATATAAAGGTATTTTGTGCACTGTTGTAATAAAAAAACCATCTTCAAAACACTATGCTCCTGAAGGACTTGGAAAATTAGAAGGTGCAACTTACAGAGCAGGTCTTCGTGGCACTTGCCAACTGTAATGTTGATGTTGTCTCTCCTACCACATTTCAAAACAAGTGCTCAATTCACCATGAAGAACAGACCATCTCCACCTTGTAGTTCTCATAATACTCAGAGAAGGACTTGGGTCAACATTAAAACAACAATCCTGTTCTGTTCTGTTTTAAGTTCATTGTTTATTCTCCCAGCCCTTCCTGCAAAGATTTTCTCTGATGGCACACAAATGAGCTCAGTGTGTTCAAATGCAACTGGAGAAGCAGGGAAAGGCTGTGCCATTTGGCACCCACAGATATTTATTTCCAGAATCAAAATAACACAAGGCATGAAAAGGAGGGAAAGCGGGGAATGAAGAAGGCAGCTTGAAAGAGAGGCAGCAAGTTTAGATGTAATAAGAACCATGAGGACAGCGGTCACAAAAGCAACACAGGAATGGGAACTAGTGGACTGAGTTGAAAAGCCTTGGATAAGTTCACCAAACATAGCACAGGCTAACTGTGCATTATGGCTAACTAGCGTTGTTCCTTCCATTCTTTTTAAAGAGCAAGGGCTTATGTAGGGTGTTGGACTGGTCTGAAGAAATGTAGATTCAAATTCTCTGTTGACTCTACTCAATCCAACCTACCCAAAGGAATGGGATAAATTGGCAGTAGACATGACTTCCCAGAAAAAAGTAGAAAAATAATGATTCTAGGTAGGTTGAATACCCGAACATAGTTTCACCAAGCCAGACAGAGGCCACTAGATAATGCACTGTGGATTGTCAGATTGTTGTATTTTAACTATTGCATACATAGGCAATCTGTATTACTTTTTGGATGAATCTGTGCTCGGACAGAAGCACCACATAATGGAGTATCTCAAGCATTTCCAAGAGAAGAACTCGTACATCTGCATATTTGGCCAGCCTTGTATACTTGGCCCATTATCTAACAGTTGAGATGTATAAGTATATTCTGAAACTTCTAAAATGATCTATAGTTCCTGCTTGACTTGGTAATAAATAGCAGTTTTATTTAATTTGGCTATATAGGCAACTTTCTGGCATGGCACTTAATGGTGCCCTGCAGCAGTTTGTTCAACATCAAAAGAAGATCAAAGTGGGAGTCTGTACATTTATATTTACAACACAACCCACACGGGCACATAACAACATTCATGACTGTGAAGTTCCAGGCAGACCCCAAGGAATTTTTTAAAACATGTCAGTAATGTTCCTTTTGATGGATCAACTATTCTACTAGACAGTACACGAATGATCAAAGATAAAGACGGGGAACCCATAATGTACAGCAGTGAGAAAGGTTGCAGTTCTAACATTCTGTTCCTTTTAAGAAGTACAAGAAGCCCTTTCCCACTAATGGCTTGTCCATTTATGAAAACTTGCATCCCCTCCAGCTGTTTGTCTTAGTCACAGCAGTCATTTAGTGACAGGTGAAAATCATTCAATATTCCAGTATATTGTTGACATAAGTAATTAAGGAGTCATTTATTTGGCCGTCCTTTGGATGCTTTACATCAGCTACTGTTATAGGACTGAAGTATAATCTTATCTTGGATTGTCTTATCACCTCTCCTGCATACTGTTTTATCAGTTATAGTTTTTATTACTTTTGTAGCAACTCTACATAACCAGCCTTGGAGCTGGTGCCAGTTTGACAGGGCCCTGAGCAGCTTTTCAGTGTGGGTTCATCAGATTCAAAGAAACCACTTCCTCATAAATGGAAAAACCAGTGAAGTCCCCAGGTAGGGACCAGACCAGTGAGGCTAGCAAAGGGCCTCTGCCTCTACACAGCAAAGGGTGTTCTGCCAGCAGTTCTAATGGTCTCTCCTTCCTTCCCCTTATTTGCTTAGACACCAGTACAGGCAATAAAAATGAGTCCGTTTCATTAATAAGAACTACTGAAGTTGCCTAAATTGTTTTATTCCACCCAGAAGGATGTCTACAGGGCAATTAAAAAAAGCCAAGATGACAACCATGATTGTGTGGTTTTTAAAGCTCCCCTCCTTTGAGGGTGCCTCTGTGCACATCTGGTGCCTCTGAGTCCCAAAAAAGAGCCCTCTTTAAGTGACTTCTTTGAAATATTGTGGGGAATTTAAAAAGGGCCACAGCAGTAACCCTGCTTGGCTTGGCTTGTTGCTGTGTTTCTCTTCAGAATGGAAGGCCGGTCCTTAGTGAACACCCAAATCCAATACTAAGCTTCATTGCAATCTTGGCCGGATGCCGGAAGCTGGTTTCTTGAATAGTATCGTCATAAACAAAAGGATGGAAGATGCAACCACATTTTGTGCTGCATTCTAACCTTTTCCTATCCCCTTCGCATCCACATCGCGGTTATCTTTTCTGCAAACTCTTTTCCTTTCCAAGCAGCTGTTAACATTCTACATCTCCCAAACATGCTTAGTGCTCAGTTCAGATGTTTTTGGGTTTGTATCCGTGTTTAGATTTGCTTATTATTTTCTTGCTTCTGCTGTGTTTCCAAACCTAAGATGACATCACTACTTCTCCATTTTTTTGCTCGCCCTGAGCAGCACTATTTATTGTCTGAGGGAAAGATAAATAAAACTAAATGTGTAGCTGATTGAGCAGGACTCGAACAGCTGGTAATGGTTGAGGGCCAAGTCCCCTGGATTCCCTGTCTAGTTCAGGAGATGGCATGGAATGTGAACGTAAGAGGGCTAAGCACTTCAAAGTAACAAGCATTTGCTTACAGAGCTCGGCCAGCCAAGGGTCTAAAGCTCAGTCTTTTAGTTTGGAGCATAGGCATGGTTCACCTTATAGGAGGTCAAATGATGTCATAAAACTTTGGCAACGAAAAAGAGAAACTGCAAATTGGTATCTAAAGTTGGCAAAAGGGTTTTTTCCCCCCTCTCTCTTTTGATTTTGGTTGTGTCATAACCCTGTATGTAAATATTCCTATTGTAAACAAAAGAGTCCACATGATAACTTTAGTCCAGTCAATGGGTTCATGATTAAACAATTGTCTCTTTCGGTGCCCGATAGGCAGGCGTCGCAACACGTGCATTGCCAATGGACCAATAAACAACTCATTCTGCTCCGATGCCTTTTCAAGTTGCTTGGTTTTCAATAAACCAATAAAGTGAAGTCTAAGCAGAGTCTTGTCCTGGCGTCCACAGCTTAAGCTGCTGCTACCAGCACAAAAGCAAAGGTGTTAGGAATATTTGGCAAGCCCACTGCACAATGATGAGGAAAGCTGCTAAGGCTGAAATTCATGGTATTGTGCAATTATTTAAGATCATAACATAAAGCAAGGAAGTTGACTTTATATTCTTTGGTCAATAGGCAGACGGCAAGTAAGTGCAGTGGCTGAATGCTACCATTGGAACAGAGCATGAGTAGTCCTCATCTTCCAATAATTTGTTTAATCATTTGAAAAAAGTGACTGACAACTGGTCCCCACACTTAGAACTGTCACAGCCATCACGATGGCCATATAATTAAAATTTGGGTGCTTGACAATCAGCATGTATTTACAATGGTTGGAGCAGCTGGGTCACATGATCAGCATTTTCACCTTTCCTAGCTAGTGTCTGATAAACAAAGTCAGCGAAGGATACCGGATTTACTTAATGATTGTATGATCCATGTAACAATTGTAGTAATTTGCTAAACAATTGTGGCAAAAAAAGATCATAAAATTGGGCATGATGCACTTAACAATCACCTTGCTTACCAACAGAAATTCTGGTCCCAACTGCAGTTTTAGTTGAGGATTACCTGTACCTTACAAAGGGGCAACAGCATATAAGAAACAGGCTGTTTAAAGCGAGGATTCCTGGAGAGAATTGTTACTTCAATTTTATTTGGCAAGACTCTTATAAAATGTCTAACAAGTCAATTTGGGAAAAAGTGAAAACTCATGGTAGGGCAACCACAATGACTACAGAAGGTCTTTTGAATCTCCAGGATGGGAAAGTCTGATTTGAAATCACAGGGATCGCTTATCAGTCTGTGGATAGTTTAATAGTGTGGTAACCCATGATTTGCAGGATAAACCACAAATGACTAGGTTTACACCTCACACCAAGCCATAAATCATAATTTATAAACCCTAATGATTGGGTTCACATAACAATTTATGCCAAAACTAATAAACCACATTATGGCGAAGTGTGATATTTGAATCCAGCCAAGTCAGAGAAGATCAGCATCTACCGGCATATATGGGATCTCATTGATAAACTAAAAATCTGCCATAGCTAATCTCACGTTCACTGATTGTTCATTAATTGTTTCAGACCTGGGTCTTTAATTCTGCTCGCCAGGTTTAGAAGGAGAGATAATAATTTCTTATTTATTTCTTATCTAAAAGATTTATGTGGCCACCCTTAAGCAACTCTGGGCTCATCTTGGATTGATGGCAACTAACTAATGGACTCCAAATCGCCCAGTCTTTGATATCCTGCAGTAGATGTTTTTTCTATAATTGCTATTTTTGGTCTAGTTAAAAACCAAGCAAACACCAGTGGGGAGGGGAAGCAACTGGTTTGTCCATCTTTAGAACAGATAATACTGATCTGACATAAAGCCACTTTCTCAGCACAGAGAAAAATGCGGAAAACCTTGTTGTTGGCTCTTTTGCAAAAGTGTCTTACCGAGGAAAAAAAGCAACTGCTCTAAAAATGTTCCTGGTTCAGAATCTCTATTCCAGGAATATCTCCTGCTGAACGAAAAAGTCATTCCTTTTGCTGAGTTTACCCAGACTGGTTACACTTCTCTCTTCCAGTACAAATAAGGAGGAAAAACCCTTTGGTTATACCTTCCCCCTTCTCTCCCTCCCTGCGGAGAATCAGCCATTACAATTTATCTATCTATTGTCTTCTCCTTCCCTGCAAATTCCAGGCTAGGAAAGGTGGAAGTTCCTCCTTCAAGAAAGCATTGACAGTTGTAATACAAGGTCTACCTGTATCCATTTACTTGTTCAGTTGTGGAAGAAGGCTAGAAATAATGGATGCTGATACGCCCTTTAATCTCTTTGAAGTTAAAGGCTCCTGCAGAGCAAAGGGCGGGGGGTTCTGCCCTTTTGAGTAAAATGGAAAGAATGGGGTGGGAATATTACCTGGCCATATTCCTGAAGAAGTTTGGCTGTTATCAGTTCAGCATCCTAGAACACAGAGAAGGAAAGGGGGAAGGGGAAGAGACAGACAGGGAGCAAGAAGGTAGCAAGTAAGAGGAAGAAGAATCAGTTATAGGGAAGTGGGGGGGAAAGCAGAGCGTGCAGTCTTTTTATCATTGGTTGGCACCCTTAAAAAAAAGCATGGGTTGCAAACAGCAAATAAATTCATTGGAAAAGCAGTTGCATTGTAGAGCTGTAGCACATGGATCCAAGAACTCACATGTTCCAGTTTAAGTTTCTAACAACACGCTCAGCTGAGGAGGCCAAATGCTTGCTGTTGGCAAAGAGAAAAACCTGCCTGGTTTCATTGTTTGTGAAATTTGTATGATTATAGACCAGCTGCACAAAAATATACAATGCATTCTATGTCTATTGAGCTGTTGTCTTTGTAGCACCTTGCTTGGTTTAAAGTTTTGGCAAACTCAGAAGCTTGCATTGTTTTTGGTACCCTGCTGGTGTAGATTTTGGACTTTATTTTTTTCTCTCCTGAACCAACACAGTTGTCTTTGTTTTTTCTGGGCAAGCTGTGTCTCCACACTAACTGTTCTCCCAGCTCCACATCCCATGACATATTGGGAACATCTGCTATTATTAATTACAGTGATGCCCTGGATTCAAGAACCACTGCTGGGAATGAATGATACTAACTTTGATGCAATATTTTTCCTAATGGCTAAATTTGCCTTACTTAGAATGAGTAAAATGTGGGAAAGTGGGGCTCCTCCTATACCTTTCACTAGTTCTATAGGTATCTCAAAAAAAAAAAGGCTTGGAGGTGAACAAAAAAGTGAAAAGTTAATACTTGCAAATGGGTTTCCTTTGTAATAGGATCGCAACAAAGTTTAAAAAAACAGGCATCTGGACTGGATTTTTATGTAGAAGCAATTCTTAGATCTGTATCCAATAAACATCTGGCTGCTTGTTACAAAAATATAATGCTGTAACTTTTAGCCTGATCAAATACTACACAATATCACGTTCATAATTTGCAACGTGAGACATACTTCAAATTTTTAATACGACATGATGTTACACGTAAAGCATCTAGTGTCCCTGTGCTGAGAGGCCAAAGTAGAACTCATCTTTTTTTCTTTCCCTCAAAAATGCCTCACTCATAAAATTACTTTTCAACAAGAACATAATTTGTGAAAATTATTCAACACCGTTGCCATCCAATCACTGGGTTATAAAGAATGTGGATTCGGGCACCAGATTATAATTTCCTGATTTGCTGGCTAGACCATGACATCAGAGGTGGAGTCTTTAGAAAACTCTCACCCTTGATGTCTTTCACACAGTCTGTAAGAGCAAAGATAGTGTTCATGGAAGAAGAGAAAGGAAGCAGCAGCAAGAAAGGTCTGCCTAAAAGCATCCAAATAACAGCCTCATGTTATCTCTTTCCAACCATCTTTTCTGCAATGAACAGTCAACATATGCTGAAGCCCTTATACAAGCTGATAGCAGCTAACTAATTTAGTTAGGCTGGCTGTATTGATTTTGCCTGGAATCCTGTACATGTGATTGTTGGCTTCCCTTATTTTTCCTAATATATCATTTATTTTCATTTAAAGTTCCCTAAAAAGAGAATTCCTTCCTAAACCTCCTCCATGTATGAGACTGGTTACACAGCTACACCTTGGGTTTCAAAATTGGCACAGTGTTTTTCAAGTATCTGCATTGCTGACTTTGGTTAAGAAGATTCAAAGCACTTTCTTCTGTTTTCACAGACCAGCTGAAAGAACTCCCTGGCTAGACAAATTAGGGCATGTCAGGGGGTTGTTCAGCCTGATTGGTGGGAACCAACTGTAATTATGTCTTTTAATAGGGAATCCTTAGAAGGGGTCTGACAAAGAAGTTTAAATTACCACTCTTGTTTGTGCAACTCCAAAAGATTTTAACAGGCTAATCATGTTTCACTTACTGGTCTTCCTTAACAGTATTATGATGACAAATGTGCAAAATTTCCACTGTTGAAAATATACAGAGAAAGGCAAGCATGCACTTTATTTATTGCGCTTAGATTATATTCTCTCATGCTGGGACCTCAAAGCAAGGTATATAACATATTCTGAATTTTCAGCTTCCCCAACTTTCACTAATTTCATCAAAGTTTTGTTGCATGCCTTCAAAATCCTGGCCCCTAGATATTCATCCTGCAATTAACCACCATATGTAGATGTATCTCTTATCTAAATGCAATTAAAGCACCTGCTTTATGTGCAGCAAAGACAAGTTTATGCCACTATTCAGGATCAAATCTATCCATCCACTACCAATAATTATACTAGTACTTGATAATGGGGAGTGGAAAATGCAGGTTTATTCTGATGTGAAAAAAGACAATATTTCTTCATTTTCTTAGCTGCGTAGAAACTAGAAATATTTAGCAAATTTGGTATGTCAAAAATCTTGTATTTCCTGAAATGTCCTCTTAATGGAAAATGCAGCATTTCTCCTTTTATTAGGTCCCCTCAATAAGAGGTCTGCCTAATGCTTTGCCAGCCCCATTGCTGTCTATTTGCTGACCCCCCTGGAAGAACACAAGGCAATTAGAAGTATTTCTTTTTGTTCTTATTATTGCCATGCCTGAATGCTTTAGAAGCAAAAGAGGAAGTTCCAGGGAAAGTCAAAAGTAGACCTTAAGGAAGTGGGACTCTGGCAGTGACCTTAGCAACTGCTTTGTATTGGTGTTCTGAATAGTCAGATGTACAGCAGATGTAGTTTCAGGTCAATGCATATGCATCTAGGCCAGTGTTTCTCAACCTTAGCAAGTTGAAGATGTGTGGACTTCCATTCCCCAGCATGCTGGCTGGGGAATTCTGGGACTGAAATCCACACAATTTCAAGTTTGCTAAGGTTGAGAAATACTGATTTAGGCTATGGAGAGCTTTAGCCGCAGAATTTTGTATATCCAAATAGCTGTTAAAGGAACATAAATAGGTCAAGCTGATTTTTCTTTCTCTTAATCAGTTAACGAGAGTACTTTTAAGTAGCTTTCAATCTTTTAATGTTGCATCAAAAGCATCTAAGAATATTAGTATATCATGTTGGATGAGATTCCAGTGACTGTATAATACCAATATTGTTAGCTATCAGAAGATGGAAAATTTCTTTCTTTCCAGAAGAATGCCCTTAATCCGAATCGCTCTTAAACCAAAGTGAGGTTTCCCATAGGAAACAATGTAAAGCCAGATGATCTGTTCCACGCCCCCAAAAATATTCATAAAAAAATAATTTCCAATGGAATTTTATGTAGAAATGATTCTCCCTAATATCTGAAACAAGAAACAATGATTAATACAGAATATAAAGGAGAAATAGAACAAATGAACCAGCACTTATGGATCTGCTCTGAGGCAGATTCTGGCCATTGGCTGCTGCTCAGCCAGCGCTGTCTGGGCAGCCCTGTTGGAGCAGGAGGATCCGCTGCCACCACCGCTCAAGGGCAAAATGGTCTTTTCGGGGTCTTTCCTGAGTGATGTGGAAATGTTTCCTATCATAACCTGCCTCCATGCCATGAGAGGGGTGAAGAGATGGGCATGAGGGGGACGGGTTGGATGGTGCCATGGGACGTCTGTGTGTGTGTGTGTTTGAGTGACAGGGAAGATGGAGGGTCAATCTTCCTACACTTTGAGAAGAGTCTTGGCTGGTGTGAGGTAGATGAGAGAGAGGAGAGGAGGGGGAGGGGGATTGCTTGGAAGGAGAATCTGGAATCTGAGTTCTTTCTCTTGAACGATTTTCACTTAGTTTATGCTTTTTATGCAGCAAGAGAGAAAAACCATTGTGAGATTTCCCACATGAGGTCATTGTGCGATGCTTGTCTTGCGAGTTTTCATTCGTTAACCAAATTAAATTTTATTAAAAAATCTTGCTTGCCTTGCAAAATCTTCATGAACCGAGGTGCTTGCAATCCAAGGTTCCACTGTATACTAAATTACACTCTCTTTCATCTCTTATCAACAAGCAGGAGCTACAGGTTGTTAAAGTACAGCAACTTCAAGAAGGTCTCAGGTTCTCTAGTCTCAGCTAAGAATTATATTTAGGTATACATAATTTATTACATACTGCTGGTCTGGAATCAAATATAGGTTTGATCATTCTCCAATAAGAGCATAACAGCTGTTACATCTTGGCTCCAAGATTTGCAAAGTAAAGATGAGCAACAACTTGCTTTCCAAACACTGCCAAATAGCCACAGACAGATGACCAATGATAAAGTATGAGAACTGCAATGCAAAAATATTAAAGAAAAGCACACATTGTTTACCTTTCCTAAGAGACAGGCATTATATTTGACAATGCATGGATCTTGGTCTAGAAAGGTTACAACTTAAAAAAAGAAGATATTTTAGTTAGTAATAAATGAAGGGTAGCATGCACACAAACATCCATCGCTGGCATCTCCATTTTAAAAGAGTGCACTTATAAATGATGAGAAAGACTTCTGCCTGAAAACCTGGAAAACTATTGTCATACCAATGAGCCTATAAGATAGGCTGTGAATAAGGCAGTTATGAATGTAACTGCTGTGCAGAGATGGGAAAGAAGTAGGAGCAGTAAGGAAGGAAAGAAGCAGGACTGGACATAGTTTGAGAATATGCTGGTAAGAAGAGAATGCAGCAAGAGGATGGGGAGAGATAGAGGAAGCCTCCCAAATCAAACCTGATTGCTCTTTGGAGGGACAGATATTGAAGTTGAAGCTCACGTACTTTGGCCACATAATGCGCAGGGAGGACTCATTAGAAAAGACTGTGATGCTGGGAAGGATTGAAGGGAAGAGGA
>JANHZU010004476.1:0-10857 GCA_032468055.1 Acrochordus granulatus
GTATTTGGGTGCATTTTTTTTTTCATTACATACATTGCCTACCACTTCCTAGCTTGCGTTTCACTCAGATGCCAGTATCTGTTTCTCGCTTTAGAAAAACCCTCAAATGCAGTTTTGCTGACATGCCAGTGCATATTATGCATTTGTTGAGATGTTTATTTGTTACTTATTAATCAGTTCTAGCACGGTCCATTTGCAGACCAACTCTAGGCAGCTCACAATACAACTAAACAAGATCTTTAACATGATATTATTGCTCAATAGATAATGAACAAGATGGGAGGTCTCATCAAACAGCACAGAAAAACTTGCAGAAACATAACAAACAAGAGTCCCCATCCGCCTTAGCTTAAGGCCTGGGAAAACAGCCAGGTCTTTAAGGCCTTCCATAGGGATTTCAGGGGAATTCATTTCAGAGGGCAGGCACTGCAATAGAAAAGTTGCTGATCGGCCACCAGGGTGAGCAGATGCTTTTGAGACTTCGCAGCATTTGTTATTACTTTCAAAATAATCTGTCATTATCATTCCTTGCAACTGCCTCAAAACAATATATCAATAATGTTTTGTAAATTCACAGTAAACACACACATGTGCGTGTGGCTTTGTCTATGAAGAAATAATAGAAGCATTTTTATTTATTTTGTGAAGGAAGGCGGAATGACTTTTCATTCATGGAGCATGGGAAGCTCTGGCGGGAGCAGAAAACTCGGTGTTTGGCAAGCGTGATGCAGAGAAAGTGAGTGCTGTTTGGCTGGTGTTCTTGGCATTTAACTATTAGCTAGTTGATTGAGCAAAGATTAGTTGCAGCTGAAGACTGAGCTTGGGACTCAGATGTAACTAACATTATGTCAAATATGTTCCCATCTACAGATGAAGATAAACTCATGGAGGAAATGCAAGCTGGTGTCAAATGTTAGGAATGAAAAAGAAATAGAATGGCTAGTTACATCGCATTTTTCACCATTTGCTTATTTAACCTAGGCTAAAACCTAGGTTAAAAACTTTTCCTCTTCTTCGTCATTCCTATTTCTTATTGGGTGAGAAAGAAGAGGAGGAACATAAACCCAGCCAACATCATCCAAGGACAAATGACACAAAAGTACATGGGGAGAACAAGAAGTTTAAAAATAGCATGCTTTTGAAGAGTTATGACTGATGCCCACCACTAAATTTTTTATAGTAATAGTATGCTATTCATTGAACAGCAGAAGTAAAATAAAACTAAGCATCTTCAAGACATCCTCTATTATGCTCCATAACCAGCCTGTCCTAGATGGCTTACTGCAAAAGTAGTGAAAGCAAACGAGAGTATACTTTGCTGGCTTGTATTCAATGTAGTACAACCTAAGATTAAAAAATAATGTGCTTAGTACCTTGTTGCATTATACAATTTTGCCATGGTTATCTAAACAGAATTATTTTATTTTCTGCAGCGTATCAGTAGAGTCACAGAAATATCTGGGAAATACGGCTTGAAGCTTAACACCTCGAAAACCAAGATCACGGTCGTCAGCAAACAACGCGTTAATATACCACCAATAAATTTGGAAGGAATGCCATTAGAAAAAGTTGAAAGGATCACACACCTCGGTTCCAATTTACATGAAAGCTGGGACATGACCCTAACCCTAACCCTAACCCTAACCCTAACCCTAACCAGGATAGAGAAAGCTCGAACAGCATCCTTCAAAATGAAAAAGGTCTTCTGCAGTCACGACATAAACCTAAGACTGAAAATCAGGCTTGTCAAATATTATATTTTTTTTTCTATCCTGCTCTATGGAGTAGAGAGTTGGTCCCTGACAGAAGGCCACCTGAAGGATTGGAAGCATTTGAAATGTGGATTTACAGGAGGCTGTTATATATAAGCTGGGTTGACAAGATCAGAAATAAGGAGGTGATAAGCCGCCTGGGAAAGCCAAGAGAAATCATCCAAACAATTAAAAACCGAAAGTTAGACTATTTTAGACATGTGATGAGACACCCAGAAAAATACAGCATACTCCGTTTAATCCTCCAGGGAAAGATTGAAGGCAAACGAGGTCCAGGCAGAAGAAGAGCATCATGGCTTCGAAATTTAAAGGACTGGATTGGCCAAAATTCAGCAGCACTTTTTCGTGCGGCTGTAGATAAAAATAGGATCGCCAACATGATCACCAACATCCGATAACGGATATGGTACAAGAAGAAGAAGAAGAAGTGTATCTTCAGCATGCCCTTATTCTCAAGTCTTTGAAATGAATTGTTAAAAATCATAAATACTGTTTATCATAAAAAAGTGACTTAGCATAAGACAGAAGAGAATATGTGTAGCTCAGGGTGTTAACTTAAGATAAAATATGTGTAGCTCAGGATTGAACTATGGATCCTTGGTGCTCTCTGAGTTTGGTTCTTTGCTTGTAGACATTTCATTACCTGCCTAGGTAACATCATCAGTATGAGTGAGTCTAAGATTTGCTTCCTGTTTATATTCAGTAGCTTACCCTGCCAAAGTTGATGGGCATATGGTTTTCTCTTTGGTAATTCCTTGATTAGGATATTGTTTTCTGCTTAGCTGTCTGTCAATTAATCATTGATATCTGGCTGCTGGAGACAATGTTTTCTGGTCTTTTTTTCCCATGGGACACAAAATCAACTGAGGTTACCTACCCAGGTAATGAAACATCTGCAAGCAAACAACCAAGCTCAGAGAGCACCAAGAATTCTATTAACACAACAACTCTGCCACATCTGATTTTTCAAATGGCCAACCTTTAGCCTATCAGTATCAGATTTGCCTAAGAAAATGAAATATCCATTTGCCTTGACAAGTTTGGGATTAGGGCATGATAAACATACACTCATTTTGCCTTACTATATAACTATATAATGTATACCTCTTCTTACTCAGCCAGTTTTCTAGTATGTTTGCAATTGCACAATTAGCCAGATGGATAAGGAATTTATCCTTGAAATGAACCAAAATTGCCACCTTGTGTCATCATGTCTCCTGTTAGGAGACAGATGAAATTCTATTCTTTGGTAGCTAAAGTTTTGTAACTAATCCTCATGACAACATTTTGAGACAGTTATGTTTAATTACCGCTGGAGAACAGAATGAAAGTAACACAGAGACAAGGTAGCATTACCATATGCTTCACAGCCATAGAGAATATGTACACTGTTATTACTATGCAATTTACAGGGATGCTGCTTGGCCAAATGTCTGCTTTCAGTCCAGGCAAAATTATATTGATTAGACAGACTGCTAGACTTGGATTTTTTTACAGCTAATCAAAAATTTTGGACTCCAGATTGGCAGCATGTCCCTCACAATTGCTATCCTCAGGTACTTGATTTGTAGTCTTGTGAAAGAGTGTCAAATTGTTATTTTATTTGTCCTTTCCTAATGAATGATTGCCCCAAGTGTCAAAATAAATTGACTGATTTTGAGTAGATTGTATTCTGACGCGGGGTAAGGTCAATATTCTTCAACAGTCACAGACCCTTGTTAGATGCAAAGGAAAAGAGAAACTGCAATAAAAGTGTTAGGTTTAGGTCATTTTTTTTACTGAACAAAAATCAATTGGTTTTGGAAGAAATACAATCTACATACTCCGCAGCACTCTGTCCTTTTTTTAAAATATTATCTGCCACCTTCTCATTAAAAAAATGCCCAACAGAAAGTAGCCAAATAATTCAACATAATCTGCAATAGGAGAATGGAGGATAAAAATAACACCACATAAATAATAATAAATAATAACTAGGTATCTAGAATAGCACAAAAACAACATAATGTGGTTGCCTGCATTGAAGTTGTTTATTCCAAAGAAATAGCTAGCAGAAGTATTAAAAGATGCAAGTGCTGTAATATCAGTTTACTGAAAGGAACAAACTGAAATACAGCATGGCTGCAGTTATAACTGAATATCTGGCATGCAAAATCAACAAAGAAGAAAAATAGCCAAACAGTGCATCACCAAAATGGAAGATCAGGTGGGAAAATAAGATCAGCATGTTAAGATCACATGGAAGCAAGCTAGAATAGATAAAAAAAAGAATAAAGCCAAATAATACCTGAAAAAGAAATAGCATCTAGAAACAAGGAAGATTAAGGAAGCACTGGAAATAATAAAGCAGCAAATAATAGGTATAATGAAGAAGATCAAATCAAATTTCACATTAGAGGCAGAATTTCCAATTTCAGTCGAATCAGAAATGTTTCTACAATCCATCAGCGGAGAGACTTCAGTGAAACAGTCAACACTGGCAAAGAAGAAAAGTGAAGTTCTGGGCATTGAGGAACAAAAGATTAGGTCCTATTTGACAAGATGATTTTAGAAAACTGCGATAGAAGCAAAACCAACTGGAATGTAGCTTGGACCGATTAAAAGAAGGTATCTGACTCCCTATTACATGACTGGATAATTAAGTGCCTAAAAAATAGAAATAAGTGGAAGCTTTAGGGAAAGATCAATGGCACAGTGGTAGACGCAGCTGCCAGTCAATGGTGATTGACTGGGAGAGGTAATATCAAGTGAGGAATCTTTCAAAGAGACTCACTATCACCATTACTATTTGTCATTGTACTGATTCCTGTGTCAACAATACTGAAAATGCTAGACCATGGCTTTCAAACATCAAAACATCTGCCAGTGTATCCCACCTCCTTTATGTGGATGATCTGAAGCTGTATGGAATAATACCATCTGGAATAGAATTACTGCTGTCTGTATATACAACCGAGACATTGGAGTGGAGTTTGGACTGGGCACCAGATAGGTGAAGAAGAAAAAAGGACACTAGAAGAATATCTGAAGGACAGTGAAAAAGATGCACTGCCTTCACCTTTGGTGGAACTTGGATGTTGCTTTCTTCCTTGCCTCCTCCTCATATTTGTGTCTGTGTGTGTGGGTATGTGTGTATAGAGAGTGAGGGATGTGCACACATATACACACACATGTAGAGAGAGAGAGATACATGCTCACACACACGTATATCCATTCCCTAGATCTCCTAGTTAAAGCAATGATTTAATCTCTTGAATATCTCATCTCAGAATGGAAAGGATTGTCCTCCCCTATTCCAATTTCAAACATTTATAGTTAAAGAAAATTCCAGTCCTGTATACCATTCTTGGGTCACAGTTGCTTAGTTTTGACTTGGAACAGGCTTGAAGTATATGCCCGATGCCTATGTCATCCAGGGCCCTCCAAGGTGGGGGGCAGCGGAGTTTCAAATGGAGAATATATATATTTATATGTGCATGTGCGTGTGTGCATGAGCATGTGCAATATGTGTATGTGTGTACATATGTCTGTGTGTATATGTGTGTTTGTGTTTATATGTGTGTTTATGTGTATATATATATATATGTGAGTGTATGAGTGCCTTCTAACTCTTTGATATCTCTATAACTCAAGTTTTCTTCATATCTACTTTCTGTTGCAGATATGTGAATCCTTTTCATTTAGAATTATGTGGAGATGTGAAAGAGTCAATGATGTGTGACTACTTAAACCAATAGGTTATCTCAGCACTCAGCAGGCTAGTGCTCAGTCAACCTGTGACAGACCAAGCACGATTTCCTTAGGCTATATATTGTTAGTTATGTGCCAACAAGGCTCCACACTGAGAAATCACAAAGGCATACTGAAATCCTCACAAAATCAAACCAGCAGCTTCCCACCTACTTCTGCATTGGGGTTTGCAGTTGCCAACAGAGTAAACATGGGGTAAAACAATTAACCCTAATTTAAGGTGCTATGATCCTGATGTTGCTTGTTCCCTTTTATACACATTAATTCCTCATTTCCATTAGCATAATGGACTATTTGAACAATAAGCTATATAATAATGTAATGTCAGCAGACCCAAGGGCTTCTCCCTCAGAAGTAACATGTCTATACGACAACCATCTTTGGTTTGCCTTAAAAGGATGCATCAAGGATTTCCTTTTTTTTTTATGCTCTAGCTGAGAGAAGCTGATGTTTGAGCATGGCAGCATAAAAACCAGCCATTGACAAATCATATTCAATCATGTCATTTGCAGAGAGGAATCCCTAGGGAATATTCACATTTTAATTATGGTTTCAGGTTACTGTTTCACACCCAGTATTTCACTGGCCCCTGTGACACAGAGTAGTTTTCCCACCCTAATGCTCTCCAGATGTATTGGGACTGTATGCAACTTGAGAATTATCAAAATGTGGTGTTGACTCTTAGCAACCACATCAACTTTCTCCATGTCCACTTGCCCCTATGGGGATTATAATAGTTGTGATTTAAATACACCTGGAGAACAATACCTAGCTATGGGAGACTGACATGGATGTCTATTTCACACTATTTTTAAGCCTGTTACAACACTCAAATAAACTTTCAGACATCTTAAAATAATGATTGTACCCTCTGGCTAAATGTTTATTTTCCATTTGAGTTATTTATTATGCAAAACAGTACTTTAAAATTTCATGTGTTCCATAATTAAGTAGGTGTTAATCAAGGGATGGGAAAGAAAAGTTCTAATCCTGTAAGGGAGGCTTTCCCCTACTATATGTTTCTTTAGTCCACTTTCTAAAATGCAACTGAACACATTAGCTAGGAGGAAATCTATCTGAATTTTCAGGATTTCTTTAACTGGAATTTAAGGTCTCGAGTTCCTGCCTCGGTATTTTTGTGCTGAAATTACTCAGCCACACTTCTTTGCACACCTAAAAATCCACAATCTGGTGTGGGATGGGGACTTGCCTATATCCCTACTAGGTTTCTATTCTCTTTTTTAGTTTATTGTGCCAACCTTACAGTAATTTAATGCAAGTGCAAAGCATGGAATGGAAATCACAGTGGGGAATTGACTGTAATGAAAGCTCCCGCTGAAGTCCCTCTGTTTCCTGGAACAGCACAAATGGATGGTGTGATTTACAAGGTGAAAATGAAATGAGAATACCATTGCCCTAGAAGCTGTACCATAGACATCCAGGGAAAGGCAACATTAGAAGCACAAATGATGTGTTTGGAGGTAAAATATCCTTCAAAATGAGTTTTCTCTGGTGACTTCATAGACACATCAATGTAATTTTCTTGGCAACAGTGCAGAGGTAGTTTGCTATAGATTCTCTTAAAGTTCTGGTATTTCTTGGTAGCCTCCATGTAAGTAACAACCAGCTCCAACTTTGCCTAGCTTCTAAGTGCAGACAAGGTCAGCCAAATCTTACCACATGGCAAGGCAACAAAACTCTTTGCTTTTCATGTTTTAAATTATTAATAATGGTTTCTCTTATTTCACCTTTTCCTTTCAAAGAGCAGATCACATAAACACACCACATGCCCAACATCGGTTCATAGAATTTTGAGATGTTTTGGACCAGTTACAAAAAAGAAGATCATAGAGAATACTTTCCCAGAATCATTCTGACATAGGATCAGAGCTTGGAGTGAAATGTAAAGTAACTTAAATTAGGAAGCCATTTGCCATAAACAGTGATGGAAAAATATAGAAACCTTAAAAAATATATAAAAACATGCCTCAGTTAGATAGTGAATTTACAAATTTTACTAATGTAATGCCTTCAGAGAAGAATTTGAATACTCTTCAGGTCATTGTTCATTATTGTCAGGAGCAAAAGACCAAATCCACACATCCAGGTTCAAATTAACTGATTTATTGCCAAAGCCTACATACAAGAATCTACTCAACTAATGGTCCAGCAGCTGTTGATGTTGGATAAAGTTCAATGGCAATTAGGGAGAGTTGGATATTGGGCATTTGTAGTAAAAACTGCAAAAAAGGCAATCAAGTTTAATTGCCCAATATCACTATTTATTTTGCTATGTTAAAACTTTTGTTGTTTCCTGCAGCCTTTTCTGTCAAATCCCCTCTTTTGTTAGAAACGTCCCACCCTGTTTAAACTGGCTGTGTGTAACCTTGCTATGTTTTCTCATCTTTCCCCATCCCCTCTTTTGAAAAATGTACATATTTCCTGACCATTCTTTTTCATTTTAGATGGATTGAAAAAGACTTCCAGACAGAAGGTGAAACAGGTTATAAGGTCCCCAATAACATCTTGTAATTTAAAGTCCAGTTACCTTTTTAAAGAAAATTTGCATCTACTCTACACATGAAAGACTAAATTCAGGAAATGCACAATTTGTCAATTTTTGAAAAACAAATTTTGCCAATCAGAATACTGAAATTGTTTACTACCAATCAAAATGGCACAATATCTTTCCCTTTTGCATTGATTTCATACCATTTTATAAGAACAGATAAGTTAATATTTTGTTATTAAATATGTATGATTTATTTAGGTGATTTGTATTAATGAATCATTAAACTTTTAAGGTGGTTATGTTTGTTATTAATAGAATTTAATTATTAAATAAATCATATTCTGACAGTTGTATATTGGTTGTATCAAACGGTCAGTGACAACTCTTAACAGCTAAATAGATTTTCTTTATGATGATCAATAGAAGATAATATTTGTAGCTCAGGGATGAATTGTTGAGTCCTAGCTGCTCTCCGAGCTTGGTTGCATTTTTTTTTCTGCAGAACTTGATTTAATTACCAAACTAGGTAATATCATCAGGGCATGATGATCAGTCCCTAATGTGATTTTTCAAATTTATCAATGGTGCACCTATTGCCACTATAATTGAGTTGATCCACCTTGCTGCTGGTTATCCTTTTCTTTATTTTCCTTTCCTTGCATTAGAGATTTCTCCAGAGAGCTAGTCTTTGTATAATGCATCTAAATTAGGATAATTTGAGTCTCATCATTTTTGCCTCAAGTGAGAACTCTGGATTGAACTGTTTGATGATCCATTTGTTTTCTTGGTTCTCCATGACATTCACAGAGTTTGCTTCAACACCAAAGTTCAAAAGATTCAATGCTCCTTCTTCAAAGTTCAACTTTATATAATATTTTACAACTGTTAACTAAATCATGAAAGCAGTTATAATTACAATAAAAATAATAGTAATAATAAGCATAATCTCAATTAAAACAAAGCCATGTACCACTGCTACAAACAAGTGAATCTATTGACTGTAAAACAATATGCTAATTCTGCATTCCTTCAGGCAAATCTGTCTGGACTGTAAAGATCAAAACTTAGGAATGCATTGAGTTTTTACATATAGTTTTCAATAAATATTGTTACATTTTCTTCAGAGGCATCTTGCAAATTTTCCTGCAATGCACAAATTTCTTGGAGGAATATAAGCATGCAAATGTAAGGCAAGATTGGATCATAGAACCTGGTATGACTGATAAAGACTGATTGTTGTAATCCTGAGTTCTTTTTAAAAATTGAGCAAAAATAGATTGGAAGGGAGATGGGAAGATGGATAATTACAAACTTATCAATCCCTTTTTTTTCCCAGAAAAATTTTGATTTAACATTTTATTCAAGAAGAAAGATTGATTTATGTTCACAAAGCAGTTATCATCTCCTCTCTTTTAAGGAGTAACACAAAAAACAGTCTGAAATTATCTACTGCAGCAACATACAATTTCATCAGGCTAGCCATCCAAGATGGACAGGTCATAATGGACAGTTCTAACAAACTGTGATCCATTGGAAAAGAAAATGGCAACCCATTCCAGTATCCTTGCCAAGAAAACCACGTGGACAGTATCAAGAGTCTAAAATATATGACACAGAAAGATAAGCCCCTCAGGTTGGAATTTATCCAATATGCAACTGGGAAAGAGCAGAGGGCAGTTAAAAGTAGATCCAAAAGAGTGAAGTGGTTGGGCCAAATTCAAAAGGATGTTCAGCTGTGGATGTCTGAAGGTGAAAGGAAAGCCTGATGCTGTAAAGAAGAATATTGCACAGGAAGATGAAATGTAATATCTGTGAAACAAGGCAAGCTGGACATGGCAAGCATCAGATGACAAGATTTAACATGACATCTTGGGAATCAGAGAAGTTAAATGGGAATGAACATCTATGCATATTCTCATCAATCCAGGTCATGACCTGAAGCAAAACTGCAAAAAATGCAGAACTTTCTCAAAAAGGCAACTGGACTTTTATTAGAAAATGTAATTAGAAAATGTTTTCTTAAGGGAGGAATTACATTTCAATTGTCTCCTATTTATAATGTTGCTTTAACTCATCTGCACAACAACTTTTCAGCTTCTTCTGATGTGTTATTTTTCTGACCCTTAAGAGTAAAACTGGTCTCTAAATTTTATTGCTCAGCATTGTTTAGCTTGTTATATGAGATCTTTCTCTGGTTTGTGTCTCATATCCTTCCTTTTTAAGAAACATATATGTTCTTGACATTTCTTCCATTTTCATATGGGATTGAAAAAGTCTCCTGGATAGGAGATGAAAAATGTTCCAATTACATCGACTACTAAAAGTCCAGTTGCTTTTCAAAAAAGTTTTGCATTTTGAAATTTTGTTCCAGATGGGAATGGGCAAATTTAATTCAGATGACCACTATATATACCACTGTATACAAGAATCCCTTAGAAGAAATGTAGTAGCCATCATAGTCAATAAAAGAATGGGAAAAGTAGCACTGGGATATAATCTCAAAACAACAGAATGTTCTCAGTTCAAATCCAAGGTAAACCATTCAACATCACAGTAATCTAAGTCTATGCCCCCACTAATGCCAAAGAGGCTAAGTTGACTGTTTCAATAACAGCCTACAATACCTCCTAGAACTAATACCAAAAAAGATGTCATTTTCATCTTTTAATGTTGAGTTTCAAACCAGTTTTTCAACACTCCTCTTTCATCATCATCAAGAGGCTCTTTAATCCCTCTTTACTTTCTGCCATTAGAGTGGTATCGTCTGCATATCTGAGGTTGTTGATATTTCTCCCCGCAATCTTCATTCCAGCTTGTGATTCA
>JANHZU010004476.1:38872-50989 GCA_032468055.1 Acrochordus granulatus
CACTGTTGATGCTTGACCACTGCCTAGACTATTCCCAGCAGTTTTCTTGGAAAGATTTTCAGAAGTAATTTGCTCTTGACTGTTTTCTAGGGCTGAGTGGATATGACTGGCTCAAGGTCACCCAGCTGGTTTGTGCCTAAGTTAGGACTAGAACTCACAGTCTCCAAGTTTACAACCAGGTGCCTTAATCAGAAAATCAAACCAGGTCTCTTGAACAAAATAGCTCTGTGCTATTATTCCCATATTATGGGTACTGCACAGTGATAGTTCACCATCCTGGATCAAGATCACCATATCAGACAGCATCTTCATAATTCTTGAATCAAAACTTCAATGTTCTTTCTTTATTGCTGTAAAAGAGTGTCAAACACACATCAATGCAGGGTTTCTTGTGCTACAATATATAGCACACAATATATGCAAACATGATGGTCTTTGTAAATCTCTATCTTCATGGTATATGCTATCTTAAAGAAATCCATCTCTTTAATCATGTTGTTAAGAAACAAAATGTTCTTGAATGTCAGAAGTCATAATCAGCTTTTGAATCTGTCACAGTTGGGTTTGTTTCTGTTTTAACATAATGGATCCATAAACTTAGAATGCAACCAAAACATATATTGCTTAGCATATTGGATTAGAATTATAACCAGAGTCAGTTTTACCATTATATAAACAATACAGACACCTAGGACAATAGATTTGAGTGTCATGGAAATATGTATATATATATATATATATATATCTACTTAAGTTTATAAATGCATGGGATGGTGCTGTAAAGTTTTGTTTCCTGGGTATCAAAGGATTGACAGCCATGGGTGCAAGGGAGATTTGGGTACTAGAGATATTATCTGCTACTCACCACTGACAGCAAAACATCTAGAGTCAATCCAGTTTGGTATAATAAGGAGTTTGGTATAATAAGGAGTTTATTGAAGGTGGGAGTTAATTTTGGCTTAAATTTAAAAATGAAGTTATGAAGTAGTTATAAGGAAAAATGAAAGGACACAAAAATTCCACATCCTGATATCAAAAATACCCTGAGCAAATTTGAAGAAAAACAAGGATTCACATGGCAGAAGCAAAATATTCAACTCATGTTCAATAGTGTAGGGATTAAGATTCACTCTATTTCAATATGTAGTTGATCATGTCCTTTGAATATACAATGAATCCTACATGTTGTTAGAATCATATGTTATCCAGAACACAATTAAGTCTGAGGATAAAAGTGCATAGAATTCTTAGGCAAATCTGACTTTCAGTTATTGTGATATCAGCATGAATTTGCTAATGAATTTGACAATACAACACTGTATTTTCTATAATAGCACTATGGGGGCAACCATTTCTTCAAAACTTTCATTTACAAAACAGAAGGCATCATTACAAATTACGAAGTGCTAAATTTATTATGGCTGTACTCTGCAATCAAGGATACTTAACAAATCTCAATATTTCATTCTCAAATTGTTGTAAAAGATTAAATACTCAGGAAATTACTAAAACAAATCCATCTCTTTAATTGCTACTACATAGTTCTCTTTCTCTACAGATATGTACTATTGTTATCATCTGTACTTAGTGTTTATTTAATGGCTTATTGTTTACTATTGGAATTTATATGTTGCCCAGTTCCAGAATCTTTCTAAGCACCTAATAAATAATACAAAAATAAAAATAACAAGAAAAACAGAACACTCCAAAACCAGTAACAATAAATCTTTGGTTTAACACACTAGGAAAAAACAGATATTACAACAATAATTACTTGCTACTAGGAGGCGACTCACCAAATCCCCAAAGGTTTTCTAAAACAGCCAAGTCTTGGTCTTGGCTTTCTTGAATGCTCATCTAGTTGCTATTGAGGTGGCCATAGATGGAACTCTATTCCAAAGAAGAGAAACACCAACAAAAGGCACACCCTTTTGGTCTCTGATCATCACTTCATCATCCAAGGATGAGATTCGAAAGGCACCCTTCCTGCAAGATCTTTTATCCTGTCTTGCCTCCAGGAATTCAAGGCAGTATACACAGGACTCACTCATTTTTTTTTCTCCAAAACTATTTTATGAAGTAGGGTGGACAGAGACCAACATTCATCCACAGGTTACCCAGTAAGTTTTTATGGCAGAAAATATTAAACTTGAGTCTTATCCCGGGCCGCTGACCTTCCAGCCAGCAAGCCAAGCTTTTAACCACTTGAGCCACCGCACCCCCTTCTCAGTCCTAGTCTATGCTTAATTGGTTTATTTTACATGGATAAAAATATGCCATCTCCCTTCCTTTGGATGGCTTTGAAACTTATCAGTGTACTATGTTGAATAGTCAAGTTCCATATATCTTCCTTTGGAAGAATAAGATACTGGCAAAGGGATACAAAACTGCAGATTTATAATCTCTAAATATGAATGTCTTGTAGAATTTCTGGAAAGAACTGTACTTAGCGTGAGTGTTCCAAAATTTATTTGGCAGGATCCCATCCTAATCTGTATTTAGCAGCTGCCTCATTGACTTGATCATTGTCATGAACTTTTGTACACTTCTTTATCAGGATACAGGATTACTTCTAAAAATCAATGGTGTTTATTCATTTTCAATGGGAGCCACACAAAGTTCTTGGCAGTACATTTGGTTTGCTTGAAAAAATACATTTATTTTCCTCATCTCTCAATTTAATATTGGTATTTCTGGAATGAATCAGTATCAAATTATTTCTGTGATAACAGTAAGTTAAAGTGATGGCTATTTAGGTGGTATCTGTCAGAATAATGTTTTGAATGTATCAGGACTCACACAGCAGACTTAATTTTTAAAAAGCTTTTTAGTTACTATATCATCCCACAGAGTATCTCTTAGGGCAGGAGACCTGAAACAGCATGTGCTACAAACATGCAAGCACTCCTTGTTTGTCAATGACAATGCAAGTTGCTGCCCACTAATATAAAGAAATTATGTGGAGATTACAGAAACTTAGTACACCAAACCTTAGAAAAGCAGTATAGACAAAAACAAAAATTTAAAGAAAAAACTCACCTCTTTTAAGAATTTAACAGTGTCTACAATACTCTGCAGAAATGGTTCATACAGTCATTTAGTATGTGTCATGTGGCATCCCACCTTGAAAAGGACAAAAAGATTTAAAGATAAAATCCTACTCTTTAGCCTCAGGGTAATAACTGGAGAACTCTGTGAAGTTCAACTGAAATGGGTTTCAGAAAAAAAGTAAAGAAATTATTGTCACATCATGCCCATTCCTAGACAAATAGCAATTTCTTTGTGTTAGCAGTGACCACCTTGTCTCAAGAGGTAATAGTCTTGTTTGACCCTTGGCCCCAGACATAGCTTCATAACATTTTAACTGTTTTGCTTTCTCTCTATTTTAAGGCATGCAGTATATATTTGGGGAGGACAGAAGCAAAGAGTCCTATTTTGCAAGATGTTTTCAGAGATAGGGGTCAGTTTTTCTCAACTTCTGGTTCTTTCCACTCCTCTGAAAACTTTGCCTTCAGTTTTGGATTTGGGGAAATTTAAAATTGCTGCTGTAATTTAAATAATAATGACCACTTGTTTTGTTAGGCATTTATTAAAAAACCTTAATTTTGAATGGGCTGTCTCCCTTCAAACTGCTAAAAGATAGGAAGATTATGGTGACACTGAACTCAAGGGGAAAACATAGAAAAATGCAAATGAAAGCAAGGAGCTTCGGGATGTGATAGCTGAAAAGAATTATTCATATTTGAGACAGATATTCAAAGCATTCTGCCGCCATGTCCTTTCAAAAAAAATATTATTCAAAATATTTCACAGTACTTCAGTAATGCAAGTTTTATAAATGCAGGCATCCAGCATAACATTGCAATCAGTTTTCTCCATTTTGAATTAGATTATTCTGTATCAAGCATGTGTTGGGTTAGCCTCTTAGACTTGCCATACATTTATTGTGTGATATCTTTCAAGCCGCTAAGAGCTCAGCAGGAGCCAAATCATCATTATCATCATACATTTAAACTGAACACAGTATTTTTTCTAGAGTGATTCAACTTCAGCATCTACATATGGCACTGAAGATTTCTACTGCATATTCCATAGATTCCAGCTGAGGGCATAACTTTAAATTTATACAGTGTCTTATAGTGATGCTCTGTCAAGAGTAAATTTGTCAAAACCTATCTATACGCTATATATAAGTTGGTGTATAAAAACACATGCTTTTTTAGGCAAACATCCACATATGGCTTTTTAAGGATTGTATTTTCCAAGAAAAGGCCAGGAAGAAAAGTAGATAGGGCCAATACAAAAAAAAAACTACTCTAATTTAATTAATTAATTAAAATATTAACATGGGAAAATATCTGTCAAAGATCACTTTCTTAATGGAAACTTAAGTGGTACTAGTTTTCTTTCCTTAGCTCAATCAATGTAATGTCTTTTCATAATGCCCAACTTATCGTTTTTTACTTGTAGATCATCCAGAATCGCCTAGCTAGCAAGACAGGCGATGTATAAATTTGATAATTAAACTGGGATTGTTAAATGTTAGCTTGATATCTGGTTGAAGAAGGATGCCTTAGTCCACGGTCTGATGCAAAATTATGAATGAGTAAACAAAGTAAAAATAAATTAAAAAATATTATACGTATGGAAAGAAATAAAATGTTGATGTAGATTGAAATATGACATATGCCAATGTACAAGTTTGGCAATAACCTTGTGAAAGTGTATTGATCAGCTACTTGTCTTCCTTCTGCTTCCTTCCTGCAACAAAGATCATGACTGTAATCAATAAGAAGGAATTTAGATGGTACAATTACAGAAAGTTAGGAATATGATAACTCTGCAGAGATTTGGTTAGGGTGAGCGCCAGACATCTTTTCCTAATTAACACACTTCTCTTTAAACTATCATCCTGCAGCTTGTAAAATATTATTGTTTATGAGATATTGATGGCTGGAAGGGAACACTAAAGAACTGATAATCATAATTAGACATCCAGTGCATTCGATCCAATAAAGATTCCATCAACGCCATTGAAAGATGGGTGGCTGTAAATCCTGAAGTCATCACAGTCTCATACCAACTGATTTGCACAAAGCTGAATAAACGAAGGGCAAAGAATCTATGCCAAATAATTCCAGAAAGGCACCACCTTATTTATCTTTTGTCTGATTGCTGAAAATGCAGAGGCACTCTGGACTCAGCTGTTTTAAATTGTAGCACTCTGGTGCTTTAAATCCAATCCATCTCCGCTTAGTGAAAGTACTTCCCTATCTGGAGATCTAGAATTACATCCTATAGAAATGTGCTAGGAATAAAAAAAACTGCAAAAAAAAAAACAAAGTCTGGACAAATCAACAGACTCCTCCCCTCATCCCCCCTTGCCAGGGCTGCTGGCAGTAATTCTAAACACCTCATTTATTTTGGCTTTATAAAGGTCTTCTGCACAGAGTGTAGGGATTATCTTTTGACATTTATATATTCCTTCTCTAGAGGGACGATTGTATATGTAAAATATTTCTGTTAAATGGTTGCAGGGCACAGCAATTAAAATCAACATTATTGTCTAAAACAATGGTTCAGTGTAACTTAGAAAAGTATCTGTAAACAGTGAGGGAAATTCCAAACGTTGCTCCAAAATGTTTAGGTTTTAAGAAGACACCATTTCAAGTATTACATCAGAATTTACTGGATTCTTTATTGCTTACTATTTTCCAAATTGTAATAGTGGTATTTTTCTTCCATTGCAAAGATTGTTATTGTGTAGCATGTTATCTTTACAATAAAAAAGCTATTGGAATTTAGTGGCAAAAGTAATTTATCAAATAATAACAATAGCAGTTCAGACTATTATAGCCAAACGTGTGTTTTACAGTTTACTGAACTACGGCTTATTTTAAAATCAAGAGAAAAGAAGCAAGAGATTTTCACTAAGCATTCTGGCATCAAGCCAAAGACAGTCCAAACTTTACTACTTGGAACTGCTACTGGACTGACACAAATAATTTGCAGGGTGTTTTCATTTCTCTATATGCATTAAACATTGTGTGTTTAAGATATTCTATACAGCTTCCATTTGGTTAAATACATATAAAGAGATATACATAAAGGAAATAGCCTCAAATGTTATAGAAGGAAAAGTATTGTTGGTATCATATAAAATAAGTTACATATTATAACTAGGGATTAGGCTTTTGGAGGGGAGTAATTTAAAAAAATTGTTGGGAGTCAGAAGGCCAATACATTGCATAAATAAATAAAATTAACTTACATTCCTGGTAGGATATATCAATTGTTACTTCTATATACAACATATGGGCTGGAGCACTTCAAAAAATTTTCTATGTATTTGTAGATTCAATAAATAGAACAGGTGGAAGAAAAATATAAATTAGTATCCAGCTATCTGGCATAGATATGGAACATCAATATATTTCATTGGTATCTTGATGTACTAGAAGAGTAGGTATTAAAAAAGACACATGATTTTACAGTATTTGCTTTCAGTCATCATTGGCCATCATTTTTACCACAAAGATGGTAAAAGTTCATGTGGAAATGCTTTTTTTACTGAAACCTTGAGTTCCAGCAATTGGAACAGTTTGAAAATAGCACTAAGTTTCCGAATTCAACAGCTTTTTTTTATTTTTTTTCTTTCTGAAGAAGGTAATGGCATTCTGTTGCTGCTTTTGTTGAATAACTGTAAATCAAAAACCTTTGCTTATCTTCTTCAAATAACTCAAAGATTCACCTATAGATTCCATTCTGTCTAGCCCCAATGTACTAGAGATAATCAACAATGGAACCAACTACGTTAAATGTAAAAATCAATATTAAAAAAACTGAGACCAGGGGATAAGATTAATTATTATCATACGGTAGAAGACATTAATCACACAGAACTTATTTTTAAATGGGCCAACTTTCAACACAAAGACCAAGTCCATGTGATTCAACTTTGTTATAGTCTACTGCCAAGAATCACTGTAAAAGTAGTAGCCTTACTAATCGAATGGAATAAAATAAATGATGGACATCTATTCTTTCCTTGTGCAAGCAGTGAAATGTAACAATGCCTGCCTTTTCTTAACCTCTAGTCAATGAAAAGAAATAAAAAGAGGATATCCTGACTGATCCTGATAGGCCAGAATGCTGCTTCTGTCTTGAAGGAACATTTCCTTCTGTCTTGAAGGAACATTTCCCAAACCAAAGCAGATTAATTTTTTTCCCAGAATGCAACTGGAAGGCATACTGCTTATTTCAGTCCTTCTGTCTTTGTGAGCTTACACAGAATGTATCCATAATTCACAGTGACAGTGTGTTTGTATATTTAGGATAAAAATGTGTTTGTCCTGGATCCTTCAGAATAGACTGATAACCAAGGTTCCCTGAATGAAAGTCATTCATTCACATGGCACTCTGTCTTGGAATAACAAGAAAATGTCCAAAAGGCATCTAGACTATATACTTAACCGTAAGCAAGCTATGCAGACACCATTTCAGGTGTTACACCTGAAATACGTACAAAAGTTGAATTTTTTTTCCTACCTTAAAATACTCAAGAGTGGTCTCAGTTTCAGTTCTTTTAGTTATAAAAACTATACAGTGTACAGTGATCTGATAAGTTTGGTCAGGTGGATGGGACATCAAGATCAAGATTATAGACGGCTGTGCATGATCTTGGTGTCCCAACCCACCTGATCAGACAAATCAGATTACTGTACATTGATCAGGAGGGAACAATGAGAACACACTCTGGTGATACAGATTGGATCAGGATCAGTAAGGGAGTTAGACAGGAATGTATTTTATCACTATTTTTGTTCAATCTGTATGCTGAAGTGATCATGCAGAAATTAGATCTTGAACTGCCTGATTTTGGAGTGAATATTGGGGGAAGAACCATAAATAATTTGAGGTATGCAGATGATACAAAACTCTTGGCTAAAAACAAGGAAGACCTGAAAAAAATGATCTGGAAAATCAATGACGAAAGTGAAAAAATTGAATTGAGTGTTAACACCAGGAAAACAAAGGTAATGACTACAGCAGCGGATGGACATGAGATCATTAAAATCAACAAGGAGGAAATTGAATTAGAGAATTTATCTTCCTGGATTAAACAATTGTTCACAATGGCAATTCTACATCTGAAATTAAATGCAGGATAACCTCAGGCCACACAGCTACAGTTAACATGGATAAGATCTGGAAAAGCAGACATACTGAAATAAATACAAAAAGCAGGCAAATTAGAGCAATAGTCTTCCCTGTTTTTTCTATGGGTGTAAAAGTTGGATACTACGTAACTGAAAAATTTACTCCTTTGAACTGTGGTGCTGGTGAAAATTTGTATGTACCTTGGACAGCCAAAGTAACCAACAGAGAGGTGCTGAATCGTATTAAAGCAGACACATCACTAGAAGCCAAAATCACAAGACTATGTCTGACTTACTTTGGCCATGTCATGCATGGAAATTCATTAGAGAAGTGAGTGATGCTAGGAATAGTTAGCAGAACAAGAAGAAGGGGCAGACAAAGAACACACTGGATTGATACAAAGATGAATATTTAACAACTGAAAAAGCTGTGTTTCACTCGGTAGCATAGAGAGCACTTGCCTATAAAGTCACCAAGAGTCAGACATGACTGAATTGATAAAACAAATAAAAAAAATCTTTGCACTCCCATTTCTACAGCTTGATAATTCATTCACTGAGTGTCAGCCAGCCCATACATGTTGTACACAAGTCGAAAGTTTCTGGTTCCCGTCCACACCCCTTGGACTGAATTTAATGTATTTCTTTTGTTTTAAACAGGAATGGTCTCATAACAGATTTATGATTATTCTAAAAATGTAGGAGCATTAAAAACAATTGAAATAGCAATAAAACAACTCTCTACTTCTAACTATGAAAAAAAAAAGATATCCAGCTTTTTAAATTGCAAATGTCTATCAGTATGTAACTTTTCTCTGAATCACATTGGTAGATATCTGAAAACCTACGTGATAGCCTAATCTTTGGAAGAAGAAGAATTGGTGTGGAAATAAGTTTGGTATCTTCTAGCACTATAATTCTATAACTAAATAGTTGTACAAATTAATAACTTGATATTTCAGATTTAAATAAATCAATAACTTAACCGATCAATTAACCTACGTTTTCCAGATTTCTTTAAATCAAACACAAAGCACTCTGAGTGTGATCTGAGTTGCAAGTCTGATTTTAATTGCTTTGTACTTTGAAACACAAAATATTTCAAATTGTGTTGGGTCAGAATGCGGGTTCTGTCTTGAAGGAAAACAGATTAATGTGTTGCTTTGACAAATATTTTCTCCGGGGTAGTATGTAATTGTTTAATTATTCATGTTGCTTCAAATTCTTAATGACCAACTTTGAATACACATGGCAGAACACATGTGGGCACCATTTTCAAGACAACTATATTTTGCTATATGATCTAACTATATGCTCGGATTGTATGATCCCTCCCTTGAAGAGTGACCTATAGTTTTCCATTCTCTTCTGCTTATGAGAATGACACATTCCACCAGCTGCAGTTGAGTCATGGTTGGCAGCATGAACCCATTTGTGTCTTGATAAGGTCCTGGATTTAGTTTCCATTCTGGGCATTGACCTTTTACATTGGTGTATATTATACTACCTTTACAGCAGTTACCTTCAGACAGACAGACAGACGCACTGAATTAGATGGCACAAAAATATTTTAAAAAATCTGAGAAATTAAGCATGATCCATTTATAAGCAACTTCTCTGGGGAGAGGAAAAGCTGGTTTTGGTCTAGTACTAAGCACCTTAGTCCATGGGCTTTATTATTCTATATTTTTATACTTTGGCCCTTCATCACTGCTTATCTGTCACATTTTAACTACTTAAAATGTAGTTTTTACTACATTTACTTTACTACTCTTAAAGCAAACTTGGGGTAATTCAAGAAAGTATGCATGCACCTAACAAAATTAATATATATTAGTGATGTGAGAGAAAATAGTTATAGTTATATTACAATTTAATGCAAACCAATAAAAATTAATTTTAAGTTACTAAATAACTGTTATTCTTTAAAATTCTCTTATCTCAAAATTTCACAGTACAATTCTCCCCATCAAAATATGCATACTGTATGTATGTATTTAGGAAAATTCATATATCACTATGAAAGAAAAATACAAAATAACATAAAGTAAAATTGCTTGCAAAAGTCATTTAAAGATTTTTCAGTGCTTCAAATGAAATTGAAAAAGGTTGAAAGAAATGTATTTAAAAAAATGAACAGAAATTAAAAATGAATTGTTTTTCAAGCTCTCTCCCCATAGGGTATTATATGAACAATTCTAATTGCTCCAATATATCCATATCAAGAACGGAAGCATACGCAATAAACACTTGACTTTATTCAACCAGGTTTAATATTCAAGAAAATATTTGATACTGTTCTTAAACTTGGAACATTCTACCAACTGAGTAAGACAATATAAATTGTGTGCCTGTTCAAAACATACGGTTTCAGAGCTGCAGTATGTTCAGTGGGAATCAAGTCAAGATAACTTCTCCTTAACCTGGGTCCTTTGTCCGTAGCTTTAAAAAGTTACTTTAATCTTTAAGTGAGTAAACTGATTCTGGTGGTAGTACTCCATCTATTCTGAATTAAGCAAAATTAGGGAATAAATTGATTCCATAGGCAGCTATTCAAACAAATCAGAAACACAACATACTGCAGTCTCTGATTCACATAAACAAAATTTTATCAGGATCTGATTACTGTAATTATCAAAATTATTTAAAGATTATTACTTGCAAGAATTTTGCAAAATTATTTTAATGACTATAATAGTGGTGGTTATTCTATAAAGTTTCACAGGAAAATATAATTCACTATATTTGATTAGCTATCCAGTAATTAATAGTTTTGAAGGTCTCAAAAATCCATATTGGAATATGTGTTGTAACATCTAGAGAAATATTCCAAGGAGAGTTAAGCAAGGACCAATCTTAAGCAAGGAACTGAGCATCTTCCAGCTCATTTAAACAAAACAATCTGATTGGTATTCAGGAATAGTGAAAATACAGAATTCAGGCTTCAATCAATAGTTTATTTTGACTAGTGGAAGACTGCAATCTAAAGTACATTGTATCATACAATTTTATCTGAACTGAGAAGACATGAGTTCAACAGCCTCAGAAGAAAGGGGCACAACAAAGTTTTCAGGATTCTATCATTAATATGCTTCAGTCTCTTACTTTTAACCAATAAGTCTCTTTTGAATATAAGTTTAAGGTTAAAATATGTGAGAATAAAGTAGATTGTCTTTTAAAGTTCTGCTTCCACCAGTTTATTTATAGAGGAAAAATATTTCATTAAACTAAATTGTAAGGGTAATTTTAAACTAAGAAAGCAAGAGAGGTGTGATACAATAGAAAGCAAAGGAAAAGACTTTTAAGTAGATTAGAAAGCATGTAATTATTCTTTATGATATTTTAACTTAAGGATATTTTCAGATTGCTTGAGAAACTAACGCTTAAAAAATTACTAACTATAGCATGGTATTTTATTTTAAAGAGCTCACTAGTGCTGACTTTGGATTCATTCAAAGAACTATGTCAAGAGAACAATCAAAGAGAAATAAAGCCAGTTAATTGTGTAAATCACCAGCCAAAGACCAAAGAACAGGAAGATCACAGTTACTTGGGCCACTGACTGAAAATAATAAAACTCATTGTACTAACTAAGCATTTTATGGGTTGACTGAACTTGAAAAAATTCAGACAAGACTGGATTATTTCCCTCCCGGGTGTTAGTCTTTCCTAAGAAGCCAAAAGGTTTTATTTTTAATTTATATCAAAAATGCATTGAGGCATAACCATTAGTTTGGTCTTATATGAAATCTAAGAATGACTATATAGCCTATTTACTGCTTTAAAAAATCAATACCATTAATTCTATAGCACTATTTAGAATAGCCACTGTGAGTTATAAACGCAGAAAAAAGGGCAATTTTTAATCTTGAGCATCTTTCAACTTTTCTGATGTGAAAAAAGGAAGGTGTAAAATACTGAATTCTAAGCACAATCTTACTTAAAAAGAAAATGGTCT
>JANHZU010004476.1:78243-88327 GCA_032468055.1 Acrochordus granulatus
TATAAACCAGGTATCTCCACATAAAAAATGACAACTTATTTAATGTTGTATTAGCATTCTGTTTTACTGGACATCTTTCATGCTTAGTGCTCACTCCTTTTGTTTTTTTCCTTCAACATAACTCTATATGAAGGGTGGGCTGGCTGTGATCCTCCATGCATGACTGTGGACTTCAAACTGGATCTCTCTTGTGCCAGTCCATATCACACTAACGGGAATCAGAAAAAAAAAAACATTTTTTTCCCTTATTTCAAGAAGATCAAAATGGTGGTGCTGTAATCCTTTCCTATTTGCTATGGTTCAATCTGGTATGTAAAGTTAAGTTCCTATAGGATTAAAGTCCTATATATTATATTATATTATTATATGCCAAGTTCTCTACAGTTTTTTTTGAGTAAGAAAAATAACACAGGCAGGTCTTCATAGTTAGTATCTTGACTTGACTTCAGAGGAATAATATGAGTTGCTTTGATAACATTATGAGCAATCACAGGTTCCATAAAGTGAATGGGGACAGGGAATTCCAAAGTTTCATAACTAATGACAAGGGAGATTGACAGTTGTGACTTCTGGAGGATTATAGTATACCTGTTGATGCCTTAAAATTTTCTCTTTGCATTTCTGGCAAAATACCTCAACTGATATTTTAGAATAAGAAGCACTAAACTGCAAAGTATCCCAGGTCTTTCAGAAGGACTCAATAACTGGATAAAATTGCCAAATCCAGCTTAAGAATCTACCACACAATACTCCAGACTTAACAATTGTTGATCAGAAAGAAAGCAAAGTCTGGATAATGGACACTACAATACCTGGAGACAGCAGAAGAGAAGAGAAAGAACTGGATATAGAACACAATATAATAATAATAAAAAAATAAAAGTAGAACAAATGTAGCAAAAGGAAATAAAAATAGTACCAGTAATAATAGGTGCCTGGAACACTATTTGAACACCATTGGCATTGCCAAAATCACCATCAGTCAATTGAAAACTTGATAGTTGGACAAAAATGCCAAATCCAGTTTCAACATTTGACTGGCTATACAACCAACCATAATAAAAGGCAGCTTTACTTGGAACAACTTAATTCTTCAACAATACTTTTAACACCATTAAACAATATCTGCCTATCCCCAGATCCTTGGGAAGGATCAATTGGTGGTGAAATGCCAAATCCAATTTAAACTTCTGGCTGACTACATGACCAGCGATAATAATAATAGTAAGTCCTGAAGGCATGTGAGGCATTCCCACAGCCTCCTGAGGCCTTTCCCAGGCTACAGCTGCCTTCCAAAAGGCCAGACTGGGGTGCCTCATCAGCAGTGGGAGGAAGTAGACAACAAAGGTCAGTGTCAGAGGCAGAGGCAGTGGAGCATAGGACAGCAGATTGCAGAGGGGGCAGCTGGGGTTTCTCAGAGTGGTGCTAGGGTTGTGTGATTAAGGCAGCTTGGGCTTTGTTCTGTGTAGCACAGGGCTTGAGGAGGTACTCCTCATGTGTGGTAGAAGCATGGTGGGAAAATTGAGACTGAAATAAAGGACCATGGGCACTGACAGGTTGAGACTGATGAAGGCTCTGGGCCTTTATTTCAGCTCCAGTGCCACTGGTACCACCACTGCCACTGAGGAGTGTCACTCTGCAGCGTGGCCAATAAGGGAAATAGGCAGATGGAGGAGTTGAAGAAGAGGCAGTACCTTACCTTGGAACAACCAAGGCTTGGTGAAGGAGGGACCAGCCTGGGATAGCTTGAAACAGGGTAGGTTCTTGGTTAATCACCAAGTGGGATTCTCTTAACAAGGGCAACAGGGACTACCAGACTGCTAAATGAGACAGTCACATATGTATTTCTTAACAACCATATTACGTAGCAACAGAGTTGTCATTCCAAACCGTGGGTGTCAAGAGAGACTACATTATGTCTAATGAGAACATTTTCCTCTTTGTAGGTACTTGAATCTAGTAACGAAAGCCACGTGTATTTTTCTTTGATAAACAAAATAGACTGAGCTATTTTGTGCTCAATTGGTTTTAATTAGTACAATATAGATTTGTGAGGCATGGTGGCCTAGCAGTTAAAATACTGGGCTTGTCAAACTTGAGTTTGAGATCCAAGAGCTGTGCAATGGGCTGAGCTCCTGTTATTTGCTCCTGCTCCTCTGAACCTAACAGTTTGAAAACCTGCAAAATGCAAGTAGATAATTAGGTACTGCCTAAATTGGTGGGAAGGTAACAGCAATCTATGCACCTCAGCATATAGTCATGCCAGCCACATGACCACAGAAATGTCTTTGGACAACGCTGGCTCTTTGGCTATAAAATGGAGATGAGCACCACCCCTTAGAGTTGGACATGACTGAGAAGGAAAACTTTTACCTTTTTTTTTTACTTTTTAAATATAGATTTAATTAAATGACATGGGATTGGTTCCCTATTCTGTTTCATTTCACAACTTATCCAAGTCTATTGGCTATCAGTAACTTGACAACTGCTATTTCACCACCCACACTCCCCAGCTGCAGCATAGTATTTCTTATCCCCAGTGCCCAAAGAAGAATAATCAGAAGGATTTCAATACTACCTTCCCTCACAAATTAAGGCAACTGAAAGTACTTATTAACACAGGTAACCTGTCAATTAGATTAGTGCTATTGGACTTTGTATGAAAAGTTCACGTAATTAAATGTGATGTTTTAAAGACAGGCTGGTGTATGCATGTATATATAAAACCTGAGGTGATTGTCCAATGCTGTAATCAGGATCTAGAAAGGGATACAATTACACCTGGAAATAGAAATACTGCTTTTAAGCATGAACTCTTATTAATATTGTTAGGAATCTAAATATTCTTGCCACAGACACTAAATCATGGGAAGTGATCATTTCTCTTTATTCTATGCTGTGCAGAACCTGCTGTGCAGTACTTTCAAGTACTGTGTCTTTCTCAGGCCCCACATTTCAGAAAATATTGAGATACTTTGGAACAGTTTCAGAGATGGGAACAAATGATTAGGAAGCTGGAGATAAATAGCATTTTCTATGTGTTTTAATAGATGACAAACACAAATAGCTACTATCTAAAATATGCAATAAGAGTGATATTTTTGCATTGGCAGGAAACCTAATTTTCAATTGAAAATTAAGAAAATTTCCTAATGATATGATCAGTAGAGCTGATTATCTTGGAAAACTATAGGCCCTATTTCATCAGATAGGTTAAAATAGATTGGCACAGTATCTGATAGGATGCATTAATCTGGATTTCTGTTTTAAGCATGGGATTAAAATGGGACAGTCCTTAACTCCTCAGTCTATCCAAAGGGTATTGATATGGCCATGTAACAATCTTCAGCCCTCACTAACAATCTATATTTTCACTAAGACTATACACCAGTCTACTTAACTATCGATCTTCCCTTATTCTTGCATTAACATTTATAATATTGGAAGTCTATGAAAATACATGGGAAGTCATATAGGGATCCTGGGTTTAATGGATTGTGGCCTTAAGATTTCCCAAAGAAAGGAAGATGGTAAGAAAGTGTTATTAAGTCAGTTTTCAGCTTTCTCTCCTGAAAGAACAGCATTTGTGGTGAGACTGGTAGTGCCCTTTACTATTCTTTTACCCTTAAAGAGGAATATTAAAGAAGATTGGAGAATATTTTTCAGCCTGCTGTGCAATCCATAACTGTTGTGACCCAAGGTCAGCTATCTTCTGGCAAAGTATGGGGTGTTTATGAGTTCCATATTAGGAGGAAGAGTCTCTGCTATGCTTCACAATGGAATGCTATTTGGCAATTCCACCAATAAAATCTTGATCCATTTCTTTGGCTTCCTTTGTTACAACAAACATGTAGATATTTTATCTTAAGAATCAGCAATCAGACTTTCAAAACCTTGAAAAATTTCCCATTCTCCTGATATGACTTGTGACATCAGCTCATAAAATAACAACACTCTGATAACTACTTTGTTCTTCTCTATTTAATCCCAATACAAATAGCACACCCTGATGTTTAAGGGTGCCAATTGCTTTGGAAGCTGGAAATGTAATATAATCACACTTTTTATTTTGAAAAGATTTAACATTTTTTAGGGTATCAGTTAAGGTCCATATAGTCAAAGCTATGGTTTCCCAGTTGTAATGTATGGATATGAGAGTTGGAACATAAGGAAGGGTGAGCATTGAAGAACGGATGCCTTTGAACTGGGTGCTGGAGAAGACTTTTGACGGTCCCTTGGACTGCAAGGAGATCAAACCAGTCAATCCTACAGGAAATCAACCCTGATTACTCATTAGAGGGACAGATACTGAAGCTGGAACTCAGATACTTTGGCCACATAATATGAAGAGAGGATTCATTAGAAAAGATTGTGATGCTGGGAAAGGTTGAAGGCAAATGTAGAAGGGGATGGCAGAGGATGAGATGGTTAGAGAGCATAGCTGGTGTAATGGGCATGGGCTTGGGTGGACTCTGGGAGGAAGTGCATGAAGGGACGCCTTGTGTGCTGCAGTCCATGGGGTCACAAAGAGTTGGACACAACTGAACAACAAAGGTATCACTAAACTTACCAGTTTTAGATCTGATATGAATCTTCATGATTAACTGTCCAACTCCCTTTTCTGCTCTTTGTAGCTTATTACTAGTGTCCTTATTTGAATTAGGAATAATTTTAGCTCTTGGAAGAAGGAAAATGTAGGCATTCTAAACTACAATGCAGAAGGTTCTAATGATGGCAAGACCTTTCACAAATAACACAAGCTGCAGACCCACAACTTCCACTGTTGAGAGTAGCAAGGGTGAGGGATTGAAATGTGATTAAAGGATGAGACTGCCTAATATATCTCTGTTCTCCCCTTGTATGATTTACATTACACAAGGCTCTGAATATATAAATAAGGCTGATGAATTTTCTTTATTCTTTAACTGTAATGTGTCCAACTAATGTTGAGATAATAAACTGCTAAATATAAATCCCCACTCTAATAATTTTCTTAACATCTTTTTTTCTTAAAATAAGTCACTTGTAGTGAGGTTGGTGGTGTATAAATCTAATAAATAAAAATAAGTAAATATTTCCTGGACAGTAATGTTTGCAACAGCAATTCTGCTGAGGCAATTTAATACATTATAGTCATATATTAACTTATTCTAGTTATAATTTCCTTGATTTACAATAAGCAACATTGTCTCTGAATTCAGACATATTAAAGCAAACAACACTGTAAAGTATATATGTAGCAACCATATTTTTCAACTGGATTAATTTAACCCCATTTATTAATAGCTTTCCTAGTAAAATAAGCAGGATTAAAATATTGAACTTTGGATGGCCTATGTCCATGAATTTGCAAATATATCAAAGAGAGATCCTTTTAAGGAGTCATAATTGGCAGTAATTTGAGTATAAAATTTGCTTTTCAGTAACCTGCTTTTCAGATAATCTGAATTAACCTCCGCTCAGTACCAGTAACATATAAATTAAAAGGCATTCATATTTTTCTTCCTAGAAAGAGTGTCTTAAATCCTACACCCCTTGTTACCTCAAAACACCCAATCCACAAAGGGGAAGTTGGAATCCACATTTGAGGTGCCCTGACATTTTTACACAAACTAGTTAGATCACAAAGAGTAATGAGAGAGAGAGAGAGAATAACAAATTCCACCGTGAAATTAGTTTGTGATAAATTAATGTGTTACTAATAATAAATGATATAGATTGTTTAAATACATTTCCAGCATATGTGTATTTGAGAAAATCAAGTAGTTCTTCAGCAGTTTATGGGAGAAGATCTGACCTTCTAAAATAGCATCATCTTCAAATATTAAGAAGAAAAGGAAAAGGGTAGAACAAAAACGAAGAGACACCAGCAATTCACTATGAGAATGAGAACGAGATTCTTCTATTTTTTGATGTTATCCACGAAGTGATATACCAAACAGTGAAAGAAATACAGATAGCTTAACCGGCCCCATTCTTTCGAACCACGCTGATCTCATTAATTATTAATTCATTTAGCAATATTAATAACTAGAAACTACTTAGATGATCCAGACTGTTTATATATAATACAATTTCTGATGTAGTATATTTTTATATTTATTCACATGACATACTTTTAACAAACACAAAATTATCTTGATAATGTTTATATTTCAAATTATATTTCTGTTTTAGGTGAATTTTTTATTTCTAGTTTTGTATAATCTTTGTCTTATTAGCTGCATTTTCAGTAAAAGGAAACAAAATCACATCCAAACTCCTTTTGAAATGGAGAAGCAATGAAATCCCTAATCCCTTCCAAGTCTGCTTGATCCACCAATTGCTTTTTCTTAGGAAAAAGAAATGATTTTTGCAAGCTACTTGATGTCCACCCTCCTTCCAAAAAAAAAGTTTTAAATATTAATTTTTAAATATTAATTGCATTAAATACATTATCTTTTTATAGAAAGACATGCATTAAAGTTTGCATGTCAGAGTAATTAGTTTTTCTTAACCTATTAAAAAAAGATAAAGATAAAAGTTTCCTGTTTCAGTCATGTCCTAGGAGGTGGTGCTCATATCCACTTCATAGTCGAAGAGCCAGCATTGTCCAAAGATGCTTCCGTGGTCATGTGGCTGGTATGACTATACTCTGAGGTGCGCAGAATGCTGTTATCTTCCCATCAGTTTAGGTGGTACCAATTTTCATTTTTACATGCTTTCAAACCGCTAGGTTGACAGGAGCTAGGGTGAATAATGGGATCTCACTCCATCACACAGTGCCTGAGTTTCAAACCCAGGCTGCTGACTTTCCAGCCAATAAACCAGGCATCTTAAGTGCTAGGCCACCACATCCTAATCAATTATCACTTTCCCCAAAGTTCAGCTGCCTCATAGTCAAATATTCTGGGATTAAGAATGTAATAGTCCTTCTATGGTTTTGCTTCTGTTCAATATTAGTTGGGTCATTCAGTCACTTTCATCAAATATGTCATGAGTGAACACTGTTCATCCTTTAATTACTACAACACCAGTTTATATAACAACATAGATCAATTTTTTTTCTTTGCTCTTGGGTAACCTTGGTTTAGCAATATAACCTTTATATGCTTTGTTTGCCCATCTGTTTAATATTGGTAATAGCATTTCCCTATCTGATAGGAAAGCTAAGTAAATAAATAACCTCAAGGCCATAAGACACTTCTCTATCATGCTAATAGGGTAAATATAGGAATTAAAGATAGAACTAAGAGCTGTTAGTTTACTCCAAGCCATAGCAATGATATCCAAGGTTACCTTGCACTGATGTTTGGATCATTTAATACCATTAGATTCATTAGAACCTGAATGAAGGCACATAATTTGTACTACATTAAAAAGAGTTGATTTGATTTCTTAGTGTTTCATCCTAAACTTCTGGCCACTAGTTGTAGTACATCTTTCTATTTCCAAGACTTGGATGAATGGTTTAGTGATGCCCTGCCATAATATATGAGGTTATCTCTGAGAGATTTTCTTATTATAACTGCCCTGGATATTCAGGAATGGTTTGGATTTCCCAAGGTGATTTTAAGGTGGAGGATATGTCCTTGAAAGTTTAAATCTCTTTCAAAATTAAACTCTGAAATTAGCTTCTCATGTCATAAAAATTACCATTTTCCCCTTTAAGTGTCTCTTATCAGGCATCATGTTCTTTGGTACTACATTATTATACTAGCTTTTTCTGTCATAATCTTCATAACACTTTTTCTGTGAAACAAAGCTTTATATATTTTGAGCTTCTTTTTCCTTCAACATCTTCTAAAGAAACAAATAACCAAATGCAGAAAATCACAGTTCAACCTTTATCTTGCCTATCCCATATTTAAAATATATTTCTTTTTGTTATTTCTATGCCAAATTGGATGAATATATTACTCAACATTTTTAAAAGAAATCAATGACTTATTCATTTATTCATTTACTTATTTATTGGCGTTGTTTGATGTTGGCAGAAGCCGGGAATCATGTCTCTAAATAAAAAGAGTTAGAGGACAATAGTTCAGTTAAGATTAAATTGTAACACATCTGTTTTTCAGGATTTATCTGTATGAAAGAGATTTTGCTTTCACAGAGCTCATCAAAATTGCACAGCCCTTTAATGAGAATAATTGACCTTAGAAATAAGTCAGTTGGCAATAAAATAAATTCTATTGTTTCAAGACAGCTGTTTACTTGCTTCAAAGATCTATTCAGTCTTGAAGCCCTAAGGTAATAATCTTATTGACAGTCTGCTTAATTGCAGTATGCAAAGAACTTTACAAGACAGCAGGAGCATGTTACACTTATTCCTTTCTTAATAGGACCAAGTGAGAAGGGGAGGAAGCATTGCAATGATCCTTGAAGTGAGATAAGATAGTCCATATGTGGTGATTACAAGATGGTTTGGAGTAGGAACAGAATTTGATAAGCCATGGCCCAGCCTAGTTTCTTCACAGTAGAAAAAATTGAAATGGGATAGTTTGGACTGTTGAATTACTAAAGCAAAATTTATAAGAAAGAGTCCATCTTCCTTCTCCTCAAGAGACATGTTATGGCACAGAGAAAAGCAGTTGCATCTTGCCAGTCAGGCTATTTCTAAATGTAAGTCCAGGACTTGTTAGAAAAGCTCCTCCTATTTTTGGATACAGGATTAGTGTTTTTGGAAGTAGCAGGTCCAAACTGTATACTTCAAAAAAAAAAAAGAATGAGTCTAAAAATGTGGTTGGATCCAATTGGGGACTTGAAGGAACATGTTTCAGAAATTCTCTCCTTATACAATCTTATGGATGAGGTAATTGGGCAGTGGATTAGTATGTTGTTGACTGTTTTGTTCTAAGATGTCCTGATCACATCAACAAGAACTAAGTTTATATACTTTACTCTGTGGTCTCAGAGTATATAACAAGCGACACAATAAGAGGAAACAGCTGAAGTGTGCATACTACTAAGCAACATATTTGTTATTCAATCTCTCAGTCATGTCCAACTCTCCACAACCCCATGCCGTGTAACACTTCAGGTCTTCCTGTCCTTCACCATCTTCCAGAGCTTGCTCAAATCCACACTCACTGCACTGACAATATATCTAACTATCTTATCATCTGCCATCTCCAATTCCTTTTGCCTTCAATATTTCCCAGCATCATGGTCTTTTCCAATGTGTCATTTCTTCTCCTCATATGGTCAAAGTGTTTGAACTTCACCTTCAGTATCTGTCCTTCCAGTGAACAATCAGGATTGATTTCCTTTATGACTGACTGGTTTGATCTTGTTGCAGTCCAAGGGAGTTCAAGAGTTTTCTCCAGCACCACAATTTGAAGACATCAATTCTTCAATGCTCGGCCTTCCTTATGGTCCAACTCTCACAGCCATACATTACTACTGGGAAAACTATAGTTTTGACTGTAAAGACCTTTGTCAGCAAGCTGATGTCTTTGCTTTTTAATATGCTGTCGAGCTTTGCCTAGACATTTCTTTGGGTTTCATCCCAAGAAATGGTTTCATCCCAATTCAAGCATCTTTGAATATCATGGCTACACTCATTGTCTGCAGTGATCTTGGAGCCTAAGAAAATAAAATCTGTCATTGCTTCCATTTCTTCCCCTTCTATTTGTCAGGAACTGAAGGGACCAGATGCCATGATCTTATTTTTTTAATGCTGAGATTCAAGCCAATTTTTGCACTCTCCTCTTTCACCCTCATCAAGAGACACTTTAGTTCCTCTTCAATTTCTGCCATTAGAGTGGTATTGTTTGTATATCTGAGGTTGTTGAAATTTCTCCTGGAAATCTTAATTCCAGTTTCTGATTCATCCAGCCTGGCATTTCTCATGATATGTCTGCATATAAGTTAAATAAGTAGGGTAACAATATACAGCCCTGTCATACTCCTTTCCTGGTTTTGAATCAATCTTTTGTTTCATGTCTGGTTCTAAGTACTGCTTCTTGACGATCATACAAGTTTCTCAGGAGACAAGTAAAGTGGTCTGGTACTCTGTCTCTTTAAGAATTTGCCATAGTTTGTTGTGATCCACACAATCAAAGGCTTTAGTGTAGTCAATGAAGCAGAAGTAGATGTTTTT
>JANHZU010004478.1:6195-17081 GCA_032468055.1 Acrochordus granulatus
CTGGCAGAGCTCTCATCTTCATTAGAGCACACAAGCCCCCCAACCACAACAAGGTGGTGCCTCACTGGGGGGTTTTCTGTTTCATATGTACCTTAATTAACTGGAAATCACAGGGATCTCTGCAATGATTTTAAAATGGTGGGCATGATTCAAAATCCTCATCCTTTTTAAATGCTTCACATACATTCACACAGATAAAAAGAAGCAAGGTTTCAGTTGCCTGGTCACTTTGAAGGCATTTATGAACATTGTGGATTCCTCTGATAAACAACTTTCAATTCTGTAATGCTTTCATTGAAACCAAAAGCACAGAAATCAGATGACTAAATTTCCTCAGGTTGCTATATTAGAATTGGTCAGAAATTTCATATCAATGCAAGCAAATTTGACCATGTCTTTCTAAAATGATATTGCAGTCCTTTCTTGGACAAATAAGGAATAAACTATTTCTGTAAGGCTTCACATTCTTTACTATTGTAGATAATTATTAAAATCTCAAGTCTCTCTCCAAATTTATAAATAAGACAAAAACACTGAAAAGACCATCTGGCATCTTGAGTTTCCATCTCTTTTCTTCCACTGAAGTTCATGTTAGCTCCTCTGATCTCAATAGTTATACATCTGGAAAGGGTTAGGGTCAGTAGCAGATGAACTTTTTACTAGAATACACACCTTCCCTTCAATCTGCAGATTTCTTTTCAAAAAAATTTATTGCAGTGATTATTTGTAAGCTGCCTGTTACTACTCTGTAAAAACCTCATGTGCAAATGAACATTCTGTGCATCTGAATCTTTAGAGATGTTTCAGCAACATCTTCAGATAAGAAAGAAACGATGCAAAGGGGGAGCAGATGCAGACAGCTGTTTCGTGGTTATTACCACTCATGAATGCACCTGACTTTGATCCCTGGGCTTCTGCTTTTCATGACTAGCATTAGTTAACTGCTCAGCCACAGGAGTTGCCCCTTTGCATTGTTTCAGTGAGGCATGGTATATTCTTTTGTAGGGGCGACTCACTCACTCCTAATGGAATCTAAAGCACGATTCCATTGTATCTGCCAGATACAACAGAATTATCAGATAATCCCAATCTGTGCAGTGTTTACTTCAGGCTTATTATGAAAAATAACATTGACATAAATAGCAATCCCTTTCAACTTGACAAATTATAAACTCATTTTAGGAAGAAAAATCCTATAATTAACTTCATCCATTTGTACCAGTATGATCTACAACAACAGCAAATGAAATAACTAGACATTTGCTGACCTTTTGTTGCACCCAATTGGATGCCTGGAATGGATGTTATTCCCTAACTTGCCTTGGCTAAACTACATATTACATCATAAATTATTATGTTTGTATTGCTTTTCACTGGGGAAGAAACGGATAGTCAATATTTATTGATCTCTGCCGGAAATATCCTCTGCTTATATTTCTTATTTTCAAATACCTTATTAAGATGTGTTATATGCTATTAGAATTTTGACATCTCAAGTCTATAATGATGCTTGTCATCAGTGATTGTTTCAAATTTCTTTATGAATTAGTGGAAGGTGAAGGAGATGGAACTAGAGCAGAGGAGGAAGCAACATTATCAGACAGATGATAAAGTCTTATAACCCAGGTTCCTTTTTTTTAAATCAAATCCTTTTTTTAACAAGAATGAGATCATTAATGTTTCATTCAGTTTAATAGAATTTGTGCTGGGTGTGAATAATTTTCCCATCAAAATAAGCATACCAAAAAGCCTATGAAAGGACAATAATATTTTAATATGTACAGTATATTTAGGTATGCACTAAATTTATTTTAATTTATAATTCCAGGGCTATATTCTCAGAAAAACCTTTCTTTTTTTGAAGTATCACTGGGAATGAATGAAATTACATCAAAAAATGAGCAATAATTCTTCTAACTCTTATGAGAATTTTAAAATGTAAATCCAAGAATAATTCTTAGATAAATTTAAAGAAAGTATTATCGTATAAACTTTCTTGGACTGGTATCTACTGCAGATAGTGCTGTGAACATTTTGTTGTACCTTAGTTTTTGAAATTATTCAAGGATATTCACTGGATACACATTGTTCTGACATAGCCCAGGCTTGCTTTTGCACTATATTTCTCTGCTTTTAAATTATTTATCTCTGTGAGTCTCTTGTTTGGGAGAAGTGGGACAGCTATAAGACAATGATTAATGCAAAGAAAAAGAAGTGGGTAGTTAAATATTTACCTTCCTTTGTCATAATAAAAAAGTATAAAAACACAGATTTCAAAAGCTTTTGAAATGATGCCTTTATATAACATTTTTTTCTAACATGATTGTTAGTTACATGAACAGTAACTAGGTTTCATTATTGCAAAGTATCTCCAAGGATTGAGAAAAATACTTATTTACATAGTAGACTAGTATAAATTTCTGTATTTATTTAGCCAGATAAAGCAGAAACAAAGCATTAAGAAGAAACCATGTAATATAGAGGTTAAAGTTGTCCAGGAGGAAAAACAGCTCCTGGAGAAAGGCCACATATAAAATCAAAAAATAAATACATGCTAGAGAAGTGTGATTTCCCAAATTCATATATCATATGGTCTCCACACTTTTTACTAATATAAATATGAACAAAGAATGCAGGTATTTTTATTCATTGGAGTATATTGTAATTGAACAGACTATGAATCATGGCCAGAGTGCAATCACATATATCAGTCAAGTACTTTTTATGGCATTAACTGTCTTATCCATCCATCATCTTCTCAATCAAACTACTAATAATAAAAGTATCCAGATCAGACATGGCATTCTAATAACGTAACTGAAGTGTGATTAGTTGGGACTTAACTTTATTGTCTAACATATTTTCACAAGGGAAAAAAATAATAAATATCAGATGGACAAATTATCATGGATCCCAAATTAATTTAAAAATAACTTTATACATTAAATAAAGTCTTGATATGAAAAAAGCCCTATAAAATATATTCATATTGGTATCAGTGAAACTCCTTTGACTTCTTTGTGTTATTTTGAATGATATTTCACTTTATGCTTAAAGTTCATATCTCTTGGCAATTCCAGACATCAATCCTGTTATTTAAAGATTTTAGCTATATTGTAATGAACATGAAAATCATTTTAGGCTAGTAACTGAAAACTATTTTATGAGAAGTTCAGTTTAAGTTGCTGTATCCACTTTTGGAAGACAAAAGTTTAAAAGATATTTGGCCATAAAATGGGAAGTCTTCTTTCTGATCTTCTTTCAAAGCATTGGGATAGCTGATGCCAACCCAATTAGTTATGGCACACAAGAAAATCAATTCTACAAGAAGACTAGAACTATGCTTTATTGAGATTGGCTATAATAACAGAATCTTGCAAGCCTGATTCCACTTTATTTGACTTCCTTCTTATACCCCTGTGAATCAGAGAGAAGGCTACCTGAGTCACTTTCAAATGCTACCTTGCTTCCCAGTTTTAAATAACATTTTAGCTCTCTTCTCTTATGTAACAATATGTGCATGGTTCTGCCAAGATCATCTACTGACCTCTGTATATTTGCTTGGGGATGAAAATCAGAACTATATGGATAGTTGGATTAATTCTCCAGACTTCCAAGGGATTATTTGAATTTGAGCAATCTTACTTGTGCAAATAGCCTCTGTGCAAATTAGCCTGAGAAGTAGCAGACTGACAGAGTAGGAGGATTAGTTTATTTATAAAATATTGGTTGAATATATTACAAATATATCCAATATATTAGTTGAAATTGTGAAGCAACCACTTCAAACACTTCCATCTGAGATTATCATAGCTGCCCAGTTAAATGTTGATCAATTTTCTCTATTACACACTAATATTATTTCCTACTCAGCAGCTCTATTTGCACATTACCCAAACCTGGAATTGGGTTGATTGTTACCTTGCTCTCTGCAGAATAAATTACCTATTCGTATGTTTTAATAGGCAAGGATTTCAAACTAGTTGCAATGATGAATCTCTACACATGTATTTAATGTATATGCAAATGTATAGTTGCAATGATGAATCTCTACACATTTCATTAAAAGTACACATGTACTTTTAGACTTTTTCTCTTGAAGAAGATATGGAACCACCAAAAATGTAATTTAGCTGGCCAAAGTTTGATATGCCTCTAAGGCTTAATTTACAAATGCTACCTGTTTTCAGTGTGTTTTTTTCTGAGCAATATAGATTTTCATTATATTATCTAATAATTTTCAGAGATCTGGCTTCAGGACTATGGCATAATCCCTAGGTGCAAAAGTGTTAATTGTACTTCAATTCATTTTCCCCCAAATGCTCTCAAATACCCCCTCCCAAAAAAGGATCAAAATTTATTTAAAACCTGAAATAAAAATTAGAGAGTATTTTTTTGTTGATGAGTGAGTATGGAAATAAGAATTCCCAGTCTTCATTAATTAACTCATTAATTAATTAATATTGACATTGAGGTATTAGGGCATTTGCTGCATGATTTTGTGGTCAGAGAAAAAGAATAACAGCATGAGGAATTCTGGTAAAATATTAAATCACAGTAATCTTATATTGTTAGAATTAAATATATATTTTAGGCTTAAATGTAGAAAACCACTTTCAAAAACCAGCTTGCCATTTTTGACTTCTGCAACTTGTTGACTGAGTACTACAAACAACAACAACAAAAAGTACTTCTAGTTAATGTATTAGGGAGAAAAAACACCCATGCATGCTGCTCTACTTCTAATCTTAAAATTTAAGAATTAAATCTTAATTTTTATCGAAAATAAAAAATTGCTGAATGAATATTAATTTGACAAATGTATAGCACAACTTGACAAAACCATTCTCTAAACTTGTATGTGTAAAGCTTAATATAAAATATTATGGAACTTGCAGTTTAAAGGCTTCTTATTTTATATTATGATGTAATAATATGTTGAAATATTTTATGGAATCAATTATTTTATTCAATGACTGTGCTGCATTTACTTTGAAAGCTTAATAAATACAATGGAACCTTACAAGACGAGCATCTCATAAGATGAGATTCTCACAAGACGAGCAAAAAAAATTAATAAAATTTATTCTGCTAGATGAGTGGCAACTCACAAGACAAGCAAACTTCATCTGATAAGTTATGCGTCATCAGTCAGCGTGGTCTGTATTTTCCGTTCACGCTGTCATGTGGTTTATTCCATTAATGTGCATGTGCTGTACTGTGAGCACATGTGTGTGCGGGAAGCCCCTTGAAGAAGTGTGAAATGAAAGGCAATAAGAAGAATGCAATTCATGTAGACCAGGAAATCATCAAGAAGCATGAGAGAGGTGTGTGACTGACTTTGCCAGAATGTATACACCATCCTGATTGCAAGATGAACATTGCACAATGAGCTCACACAGGAAATCTCACAATGGAGCCGACGGTTCTCCTCTCTTGCTGAGCAAACAGCATAAATTAAGTGAAAAGCGTTCAAGAGAAGGAACTCCTGAGACTTGAGACTCCAGATTCTCTCTCCAGGCAGTTCCCTCCCCTTCTCTTCTGTCTCTCATCTCCCTCGCGCCAGCTGGGATTGTTCTCAAAGCATGCGCGCACACACACACACACAAAATAAAGCAGAAATTCCAAGCCCAACCCCTGCTGCCTGTCTCTTCTCTCCTCATAGTACGGAGTCAAGAAACATTTCCAAACTGCCCATGAAAGATGCCTGGAAAGGTGTTGTTGAGGGAAAAGGCAGTTTTGCCTCAGCAGCGGCAGCAGCGGATCCTCTGAGCCAGAAGGGGGCACTGGACATCAGCTGGCCTAGCAGCAGCTGGCCAAACAGCAACCTTGAAGCAGATCCATAAGTACTGGTTAGTTTGTTCTATTTCTGCTTTATATTGTGTGTTAATAGTTGTTACTTGTTTCAGATGTTAGGGACAATCATTTCTACATCAAATTCTGTTGAAAATGTTTTTTTGGTGAATATTTTTGGGGGCGTGGAACAGATCATCTGTTTTTCCATTGTTTCCAATGGGAAACCTCATTTCACTTTAAGAGCATTTCGTGCTAAGAGCGTTCTTCCGGAACAGATTAGTCTCGTCTTGAGGGGCTCCACTGTACTATGACTAAACTATTATTATCTTCAGGTCCTAAAGATGAGAATATTGTTACTTTAACTCTTTGAATTAATACAATTTTTTTTCAAGGTATCTGGTAAAATAGCAATTCAGGTTAAATATTCTTTTCTCTATAGGAGAAAAAGGCTTAAGAGCTTATCAGCTATCATATTTTAAATGATGTCCCCTCTGGAAAAGAAAGAATCATGATACAAGAGAAGAACTAAGAAAAGGTTATATTAGAAGAAGATTCAGAATGAAGAGTTATTAATTAGGAATAAGGAGTTAGAAAAAATTCTTAAAATCTCAGAAACACAAAGCACATTGAAACATAAAATGAGAAAACACAGGATCTAATTTTCCTGTCAAAACTGGCCAACAGTATGTATTATTATTGCTGTATTTATGCTATTCTAGAAGACTAAATGGATCTGAGAAAAATTGGGAAGCTTATCGAGGCCAGGGAAAAAATCTAAAAAATTGTATGGGGAAAAAAATCTTGCAAAATTAAAATAATAACATAATATCCCTATTTTGTTTTCTATTTTGCTAAAACTGCAGAAAAATAAACAATCTAAAAATGAATATAGGACAGTAAGCCTCAGTGGAGAGGCTTTCAAATTTTGAAACTTTCAATTTTTGAAGCAGTTACAGAATATGAAATTTTAAGTCTGATAAGTACAGTGTCAGGACCAAGAAAAAGGTCACTCTTCCTCTTTATTCTGCATTGGGTTGAACTACTCCTATAAATATAGTGTTCAGTTTTTCAAGAAATTCAGGAAGTGAGGGGGCCAGCATGCTATGCATATGTGATCTCACCATTTCACAAACTGCACTGGTTGGCAGTTGGATTCTGGATCGATTCAAAGTACTGGTTACCATCTTTAAAACAGATTATGGTACAGGGCTTGAATATCTGGGCACTGCTTATATCCAATTGCCTACCTAATCTGATGGGTGTGCTTCAGGTTCCATCAATTAAACAATGTCACCTTCTAGAGCTCAGGAAGCACAACTACTCTGCTGCAACTCTGGAGTGTTCTTCTCTTAAAATTTGTGTGGGTTTCTCTTTACGTCATTCAGGAAATTATTGAAAATCTGGTTATTCTCCCAGGCCTTGAGGATAGGATGATGATGATGATGATAAGCTTCTAGAGTTGTTTAGATTAGCAGCTGCTCAAGTCAAATAAAAATTATATGGAAATTCATTCACACAACATTCTGTTAAGATTTTTGATAGTGCTTCAGAAGAGTACCATTTAAGTATCATACTTAAATAGTACAGATGTACTAAGTGTGTAGTAATATTCACGTTGAAAAACAATGAACGTACATCTGCAATAATGATAAGAGTATAGCCTTACATCCTGCAAATTACGATGGTTTTCACAATATTAAATCAATTTGATTAAATGCACAGTTATTATTTAAATATTTAGATTCCAAAGTTTCAGATCAAAGTATGTTCACCAAAATTATTGGATTTTCATAGGGATAGCTGAAAATATCTTAGTTAGAATGTCTAATGTAAAATAGTAGCTGGAGATGTAATATTAATATGTCTTTGAACTGGTAACATTTTAGCTTTTAGGTAACTAGGAAAGTAAGGATTTTCACATATGGCTACATATGTAAAAATAGATGCTTTCATGAAGTGATAAATTTTATCAACTGAGGACTTTACTATAGAAAAAAGAAATGTGAGACTAAATCTTAAAATCAGCAGTAGCTTGTAATTTCCACAGGAAAAGAAGGAAGCTAAACAACTCCTCTCATTAAATATCATTAGCCTAGCCTGGCTTTGTCTTCGTGGAAAACAAGGATGGAAGCAATAACAACCTTCTCTTTGTCTAGCACTAAAAAGTCAACTCTCACAATGAGAGACGACTGATTTCTGTAGTAATCTGATTATATTACAACAAAGCTGTTTTGACAGTGTGAAAGCATATTTTAGCAGATGCAAAACATTATTTTTGATGGAGTGCTTTAAAGAAAACTTAAATTTTGCTGTTGAGGGTGGTCAAATTAAATCCATTTTCTGGTTGATCTAATAGTTTTCTAAATAAACAGGATAATTCATCAGCTGGAACACTTATTTTACATAGGTCTTCAATTGTGAACATTAATTTATTTTGCTTCTAAATAAATAAAAGAAGAATCGGACACTTTACAGAGCAAGTACAGTACAGTTAAGGCAAATAACCATTTTCACCATAATCTGCACAGAAATAAATATAAAGACCCTTTTCAATTTTAAGATCAGACAACATCAGCACTTCCAGAATGCTACTTACCCAGCTGTGTCTCCTGAATTGTCAGTTTACTCTCCAAAGGATACAAAAGCTTTGGTGGTTTTTCTGTTAATGGAGCTGGAAAAAAAAAGCACAGATACATATACATTGTCTTAGAATATTCTTGAACAGGAATATGTCAATTGGTATATGTTAAACAACTTTAAATAACTCAGAATTGTATAATTATCCAAAATTGGTAAAAGACCGTATAATAAAAGAAGTAGGGTAACAGGCTTTTACATAGCAGACTTAATAAGAAGAGGTCAAAAAGAAAATGAACCATATTGTAGAAAACGTGGGGCAAGGCATGAATAAGAGATAAAATTACAAACAAATAGAGCAGTTTCTGAAAAGCTGTGGCAGCACAAAGAAGATTTAATTCAGATAAGGAGACATTAAGATAGATACTTTCATAAATGCATTAACACATCTTCAATGTGTATAAGAACCAACACCATCCTATATTATTTCTAGGTTGAATTACTGCAAAGTATTCTACCTAGGTTGATGACCAACTGGAAATTACAACTGGCCCAGAATCTGGTGACACATGCAGTTTGGGTCACTCCATATTTTGCCCATATAAAATCACTGCAGCATTATCTGCGCTCACTTCTACTTTCTTTCTGGGTACAATTCAAAGATTATGTTTAAATTAAACTACCTTTAAAGCCATAAGTGGCATGGAACCTGGTTAACTTACAGGTTCACTTTTCCCCATCAGGTAAGTTATTTGGAAGTTGAATCATGGCAACTGGACTTATTCTCTTTTGGTTCAAGACATTTTGTTGCTTATCTAAATAGTTTCTTCAGTCTGAGAAAAAGTTGGTTGGGGGACCCCATATGTCTTCCAGAGTGGCTGCATTTCTCACTTAACCTGATTAGGATCATTAGATGAACAATAAGAGATGTGAATAGTCTTTGGGATGTAGATGTTCAACTCAATCCTTTACTCATCTCCAAGTGGGTCATTAAGTGTGATCTCCCTGGTGAACCTGTGAAATGGTCGTAATCTTCCTGGGGACTAATGAAAGAGCAGCATGAAAAATGGGGGACAAGTTGTGCCTGAGGCCTCCACCTCTTTTAAGGGAAGGATTTTCCACTTTGGCATAGATGGATTCCTTCATTCCTCTCTCAAACCACCTCTCTTCTCTGTCCAAAATGTGAACATTATTGTGCTCAAATGAGTCTCCTTTTTCCTTTAGGTGAAGGTAAACTGATGATTGTGGTTCTGTTATGTTGCTTTTCCTGTGTTGGGCTATCCTCTTATGTAAAGGCTATTTGGTTTCTCCAATGTAGAGCTCTGAACACCCCTCACTGCCCTGGATTGCATATACTACATTGCTCATCTTATGTTTTGGTGTTCAATCTTTAGGGTGTACAAGCCTCTGTCTCAGTGTGTTGGTGGGTTTGAAAAACACAAATATTTGGACTGTTCTAAATATCTGCTTTAGCTTCTCTTTCACACCGGCAATGTAAGGAGTGGCAAGGTTCTTCCATTGACTCAGCTATGTCTTCCATTCTTTTATTGGAGCTAGATGTTGATTTAATAAAGGCCCAATAAGGATACAGGCCTTAAGAGCTGTCCTTGGGTGCCTGTTTTATTTTTTTTTACATCCCAAAGACTATCTATTCACATCTCCTATTGTCCATCTAACGAGCCTAATCAGGTTAAATGAGAAATGCAGCAAACCTAGAAGACATATATGGGGGTCCCCTAACCAATTTTTTCTCAGCCTGAAGAAGCTACTTCAGCCTGAAGAAGCTGTTAAATATCTTGGACCAAATGAAAAGTAGTCCGGTTGTCAGGACTCAACCTCCAGACAATTCTACCTGGATGACTAAGAATCTTCATCGACCATCAGATAAATTAGGTTGGATGTATTTTCCAGGTCCTTTGCCTTAAATGTTGTCATCTAGCAGTACTTAGAAATGTGTCTTTTTCAAAGCATTCCCCTCCCTCCTTGCCTTCTAGAAGGCCTTGAAGAGCTGACTCTTCCTACAAGCACTGAGGTGTGATAAAGTTGGAGTCCAGCAAGATGGTGTCCAGGGCAGCATGTTCCCTCTCATGGAAGACTGCTGGCCTGGAGTGCTATTGAGTTTTAATAGACATTTATTAAATTTTATTTTATGATATAGGGGTTTCTCTTGTTTTTATTGTTTTGTAAATCATCAAGGATAATTATAACAATATGTGGCTATATGGTCCTTGAGTTGCAATAACTTTATTAATTTTTTAAACAAGAAAGTTAAAAACTAACATACAAGAAAGAGAGAACAAAATGGCTTCCCATTTCTCTCACAACCAATATAAAGTATATATTTACATTAAACTCTTATTCTAAATTTACAACATAACTTTCAATGTTTCTATATTATTTACCATTTTTCTAATTATCAAATACATAAGTTATATTGCAACAAAGTTTAAAAAACAGGCATCTGGACTGGATTTTTCTCAAGTCGAAGACGTTTCTCCTTTAATCCAAAAGGC
>JANHZU010004478.1:79928-96526 GCA_032468055.1 Acrochordus granulatus
CAAACATTTATAAAGATGTAGAAGAATGTATACTGTTTTAAAATATGTATACATTTCAGTAAAATATGTTTATTGTAGCATACAAAAAGGATGCATGCATACATACATACTCACAGTTAGCAAAATAATATAACAACAAATTCTGGAATTATAGTCTAGCAGAGGACATGCATACATAATCAGCAATGATCAGACTAAAGTCATGATAACAATCACTTTGATTTCAGCTGCAAATATTACAATTATAATAAATTCATATACACATTCATATACAAATCCAGAGCATGGGAGTTAATGTCCCATCTTCTAACTGTATCTCCAATAGGAAGGCAATTATACACAACTCTTATTAAGTATAAGTAACCTGGATACCAGGATGAAGTATATAGTATAAATGAAGCAGAACTTTCTGTTTTAACCTCATGGGAAACTCAAATGACTTTTCACTAATATGCATAAATATATACACACACACAAATACAAAAAACTTGAGACAATATTAGATTACACAAAATCAATTAGAATTTAACAATTTGATTTGGAAAATCAATTTGATTTAGAGATTCAATCAAATTGTTTTGGAATTTTAATGTCTAAAGGCAAAGCCATATTGTCTGCCTAAGAAAATCAGGCTACTCCTTTCTCATTGGGAAAACTCTGCTTAAACTTTAGCTGAGTGGATTTTTTTTTATGTGGCTTTCAGTTGCTGAGTTTGATGCCATATGTTTTAAACAATATTTTAGTTAAATTGCAGTATTACTTTTTGTTAGGTGTCATGATTGTTGGAAGACTAATCCCTCCCTAAATCATTTAAAGAATAATATTATATATAACATAATAGATCCTTATAATAGAATCCTACATTTGCCTAATTAGATATCTTTAAAGTAAAAATGTTGTGGGTGATTGGATGCTACCTTTTATCTGCATATTTATAGGTTCTTATTTTTTTTAGTACCACCTTTGCATGATGTATTATTCATCTTTATATATGCATGCAAGTTACTCACATTTCTGGAAATTGTACAAAGCTTAGCAGTACTGTATAAATCAGAGCCAAAAATATACTGTAATTACTTAGAGACATTTTTGTCACTGAGAAGCCATGTGTGATAATGATTGGCTGATATATTGTTTAGAGAAAGACCTGAAGAGACTACTAGAAAATATAATTCTTTGGCTGTTAAATGCATTGAAGCAGCATAGTTAGTTATTTTTAGAGAAAGAAACAATGGAACAGAATCTACTTTTGATCACTGCTTTGAAAGCTTCATTAGTATACTGCTATTCAGCTCTACAGCTGCTTCTCTTTAATGGGTGAAAGTAATCAAACTGTAAACCCATCTTCCAGGAGTTCTCAAAGCAGACATGTATTTATAGAGATGTACCAGCAGTCTATAAAGGCACTGTCAGAATATAGAGACTGTTTTCCAATACAGTATCTTTACAAAAGAGCAGAAAATAATGCATCTTTCTAAGATTTCTTTAAAAAGTAGCTGATGTCTGTTAAGGAAGTGAAATAGAGTCGCTTCTTCATTTTCTAACAAAAGAATAGCAAATTAGCACAACTCCTCCACAACACTCCCTAATTTAAGTTAACTTCAGTAAGCAAAATAGCAAAATAGCACATTCGAATCACCAGTTAATTTCATAGATATCAAATAGATGTAATGCTGAAAGAGCTTATAATTAAATGGTTAAAATTCTAAATGATGCTTCTATCATCCTTGGAAATCATTTCAACATTGTGACAAATAGTTACAAAGTACAATAAAAAAAATGCACATGGTGCTATGCAAAATGCTGCAAAAATGGTTTTCTGGTCAGATAATTTCATATGGAAGATCTGAATGGACCAAGTTGATTGGACAGAGGAGAACACTTGTCTTACTGAAACAGAGGAAATAATGTGATGAAAGTTTCCCTTCTAGAAATGCTTGCAACTTTCTTTAGTTAGTAAAGGATTGAAGAGTTACGTGCCAAACTTCTTGATGATAATGTTTACTGAACAGAATGCTATTAAGGTTGTATTATTGTATTCAACTGGGAAAGACCTGAAGAAGAATTTCAGGAGTTTTCAAGAAACACTTCATTTTTATCTTTTGGGTTGCATTCTCAAATATGCAGAAGTATGCTTATTTAGTGCAAATCCAGCTAAGTTCAGTAAATATGTTAATTTAAATGAACAGCAAGACATATAGCAGACTTTGACCTCTTTACTACTGTTCCTTTGAGAAAATGATAAGTAATGGATGGGGAGCTATTTAATTAAAAAAACAACTCTCCGTTGTTATGCATGATTAAATTCACAGCCCCATAAAGATTAACATATAACATTTGCTTGTTTTAACAATGCTCCATGGGCCTATAGAACTGTGAGAGGACAACAGTTATTCCTGTGACTAAGACTTAATACTGTTATAGTGGCTGATCTGCTTTTAATCTGCAGGTTCTGGATATTAGAACCTCAACAAAATATTTGCTTTTTAAAAAAGAACAGACTTGATTTGTAATTGATTTGTCTTGTATTTTCCTTCAATTTAATAGGTACAAAGAGCCAGTTTGGTCTAGTGGTTAAGGTAACACACTAGAAATTGGATGGTCATTAAGTTTCCAGAGCCGCTTTAGCCACAAAAGCCAGTGGGGTGACCTTGGGCCAATTCCTCTCTCTCAGCGCAACTCACCTGTTGGGTTGCTGTTGTGGGGAAAATAGGCCAGGTGAAAGGTTGGGTTGTTTTTGACAAACGGCCAAACAGCAGGTCTATCCAGCTTCCCAAACCATTGAAAAAGCAATGTACCCACACACAAACTGAGAAGAGCCACTGTTGCCCAGTGCAAGCCAAACTGGAGGCCATGGGGTGAGCAATGAGGAAAGTGAAACCTATCCAGTATAGTTTCTGTTGGCTCCCGGCAGGAGTAGAGCAGTTTACCTGACATATGGAAAAGAGCTTCTTAAAAAGGAACCAAAATTACTTCGGGTGTCAGCCAGCAACCATACAGACAATATTGAAAAGATTATGCATTTCCATAATGCAACCAGCTCAAAACATGATAACTGACTTCATAGGAACGATCTTAGGAAAACAGAAGTGAGGGTGAATGGAAATTTCGGAGTTGTTCTTTTCAAAAGCGCATGGAACTGGAGACTCAGTTCTCCTGGTAGGATATTGATTATATAATTAACACAATTTTCTTGCGTTTGTAAAAAGTCTTGCTTAGCTTTTAAAATTCATCTTTGTTTCTCTGAACAGGGGATTCCTATAAAGCAGCTAATGTTATCTGGGGCCTTGTTTAACACTACCTTTTTTGCATAATAATTTTATCCTAATAATAATTTTAGCACCCCCCCAGTTTTGTTAAAAAAAAACTTGTTAACAGAGGTGCCAAGCCATATTGTTTTTAAGTTTATGCACAGCTGCACTTTGAATTGTTCTGTGGACATTATCTTGATATCTCAGAAAAACCTATTTTGTCTGAGTAGAAGCGGTTTTAAATAGAGGCTTGGGAGACTATTACAAAGAAAATTCATGCCTTTGGTGCATTAAATAGGATTTTTCCCTCTTAACATTGTTTTCATGTCTTCTCATTAAGGATTTGTTCTTAAAGAACTGCCAACATGTGCATATGCCTACCTGGCTCCCTAGTTTCCATTTTACGTATTATAAATTGACCCATAAATTAGTAAATCCCCTGTCTTTGTTGGAAGACAATCCAACACTGAAACAGCTTCGATCAGGTTGGCTAGAAGAGGCCTCGGCTCATGTTTTTAACCTCCTTTTCCCTCTTAACATGGGATTGTTATCTAAATAAAGGCCCTTAAATTTATTTTCATGTCTTTAAGTGAAATGATGGATCTTGCTATCCTGCTTCACCCTAAACGCAGCTTCAAAGCTTCCCACCCCACTTTTTAAGATATCTTTGGTTTGAAATCCTATAAATTACACTTCCCTTTCTTACCTAAGCATGAAGTACATTAGTGAGCATTTAGTTCAAAACTGAACCAGCATTTGCATGACCCCCAAGGCCACTTAAAATTTAAAACAAAGAATATTTTTTTTAGTATAAAGCATTTTAGTCATTTTTTTCAAGTTTCATAACAGTAGTAAACTGTCTGCCTAATAACTGGTCTGTCTAACTTACTGAACACCACACTGAAGATGTTACAGAAGAGCTCCCAAATGAGTTTTTGAACTCACTGACAATTATTTCTATTTTTTTCCTTAGTTTCTTTCCCCTCCAATATAGTTCTTATACTGAATTTAGCTCTTGCTCCATCCTTGACTGTGGCTTTTTAATAGGCACGTCATTTTATTTTTTTAAGATTCCAGTGCTTTTTATGTATGCTTGAGAAGCCATTGGTGTTTCTTTTCTTGTTACCATGTTTTTATTATTAACATGCTTATCACAAATAAGCAGTTTTAAACAAACCATCCGTAGGAAAGAAGGAACAATTAAGGCCCTGGAAAGCCTAAACTACCAAAGAAAGGTGTAATATGATTTTTAAAGGCTCAAATTTGTAAGATCTACTAGAAGTGCTTGTTTGCCTCATCCTCTGACATAGATTGATATCCTTTTATAGAATTAATGCACACAAAATAATTTTTTCATCTATGTGGTTAGATCTGGTATATGAAGACGCAATAGATGTGCTCTTCACACCTTCTACTCAAAGGACGTTGCCCAAGAAAAAGAAAGAGAACCACATTGTAAGTGAACCAATGGTGCCAATGAAAACAATTTGAATTCTTCTGTCATTGGGTGTACTTTGCAGTAAGAGATGGTCTGTACCTCCTGAAGGAGAAGAAAAAAGGATCTGATCCAATCCAAAGTACTTTAAAATGAAATGCTAAATATAGTGCAATGAAATCTTTGTGCAGAATGCAAAGATTAAAGGATATCACTTAAACAATTAGAAAAGGAAAACAAAAGGAAAAGGAGTGATATTATATGTGGTAGGAAATGAGCATATGTGTAGTGAACCAGGAATTTTGGAATGTAAATTCAATCAACAGCTTTTAGATACAAATATAAGGAAGGAAAAACATCAAAGATTTGGGATGGGGGGGTGAGCAGTAAGACTACCAAGCAGGGAGATCTAGGTAATGTTTTTCTGGACCAAGTTATAGAACTATTAAAATGGAATAACAGTATAATAATTGGAAACATCAATTATTCATATATCTTTTAGAAAACCAACCTGCCAAGAGTTTAGATAAAGTGTTAAATTTTCCATAAAGTTGAAGAATACATAAGGAGATTGGCTCTCTTACATCTTATGCTGTAATCAGTAGGGATGAACTGGTTTTCAAGCTAAAGTAACACTAATTTTGGAAGGAAATACTAAATCATCTTTGGGATTATTTTTTATTTTTCTATTTTTTTTCCTATTTCTCTTATCTTTAACTCAAAATTTCTGCTGAAAAATTTCAATGGGAAAATGTGGAAAAATTCTTTAATAAAAATTTTATAAATAGTATTCATTGGTTTTGTATGCAAAAAAAGAAAGAAACTTTTGAAATCATGAAAGAAAGAAAGAAAGAAAGAAGCCCCAACCAATAAATGTTTTTCTTTAAATATAGCAGTTAGCAGATAGGAAATAATTAATCATTGCACCTCACTCATTCTTTCTTAATTTTAACTTTCACACTCTTACTATTTTTAAGTTGTCACCCAGAAACAATATGATCTTATCTCCATACAGTTATTTCCTGTCAACAGAGCATTCTCATCTCAGAATTGCCCATGACTAGAAAGTTAAATATGTACTCCCTTAGAAGCAGAAAACCAGGGATAATATAATATTCTCTTTTCTAACATTTAGTTTTCTGTCTAGATTATTTTTATGAATCAAAGTTGTAAAGTAAACTTGTAAGATAATTTAACTATACTCATGACTTTCATTTTCCTTCGATTTAGTAGCAAAAATACTATATCTTTTATATTGGATAGTAATTACATATTTTTTTCACCAATGAAATATTCAGTGCCAAAACATGGGAATCCTGAATATGGAGCTACAGCCTCTTTGCTAATCTGAGGCCCTCATTTGAAGCAATCTGTTACATGAAAGCTTGGAAACATATCATAATCATATTTACCAAGCTTACTCCTATTATAAAACAAAAATAAAATATGTAACCATTTAAATGCTATAAATGAGAAATCTTTCTAGGATGAAATCACAAACCATTTCCCAGTACTGTGACATCTTTTCTCAAAAGTAAATCTTATGTATTTATTCACTTTGGTATTTAGAGTACAGTATAAAATACATAAAATTAGCATTTTGACATTAGTTTTTATTGCAATTATAGTTTGATGCTCTCATTACATAGAAACTTATCAAATTTCTGTTATTTTGACAGAGAATTATATATCAGAGTGGAATTGATTATGTGGCATCAAGTGATTTTTGGATTCCTAGCAACCACATAGGTAGATTTTTCTCCATGGAAACTTATCCCTAACCTCTTCTTTCAAGTCTCCTGATGGTGCACTCATTACCACTATAAATGAGTCCATCTACCTTGGTGATTGTCCTCTTCTCTTTCCTTTACCTTTCCCAGCATTAAAGCCTTTTCCAGAGCCTTTTCTTTGCATTATATGTCCAAAGCCAGATAATTCATGCCTTGAGTAAGGTGTTTGGATTGATTTGTTCTATGATCCATCAGTCTGTTTTCTTGCCTGTCCGTAGTATTCTCAGGAGTCTTCTTCACCAACAAAGTTCAAAAGTGTCAATACTCTTCCTGCCCTGCTTCTTCAAAGTCCCACTTTCACTTCTATAGAGTGTCACAGGAAATACATGTACACAATTCTGATCTTTTGAAACCTTTCCTTGTTTTTCTATATTTGTTTCCATCTTCATTGAATGTAAAGGGTGTTATTGTAATACTGCTTCCTGTCTCTTTAAATAACTCTCTAAAACTCTTTAAAAAGTTCATTTCTGAGATTTTTGTCTTTCTTGGCTTTTAGCTTTCTCTTCTTTTTCCTCATTTTTTTGGCAGTTTCCAATGTTTGTTCTGACATCTAGTTTGCTTTCTACTCTTCATTATTGGCAAGCCTCCTTTCACCTTCATCCTTAATTATTTCACTTCTTTAAATTATTTTCATAATTTGTCTGGTTCTGTATCAGTGAAATTTTGGATTTTAAAGTAATTCCTGGTATTCTTTTTGAAAATGATCGTTATATGTTCAGAGTTCATATTGTAGAAACTCACTGGCTTGCTTCTTCTTTAGTTTAATTTGGAGTTTGCATATAAGCACTTTGTGACAAGTTCCACAGTCAGCCCTTGGCCATGTCTTTGATGCTGTTATTGAGCTCCTCCACCTCCTTTTAGCAATAACATAATCAATTTGATTTCTATATACTCTATCTGGTGGTGTCCACATATGGAATTGTTGTTTTGGTTATTTGAAGACAGTATTCCTCTCAAGAAATTGTTAGAGTGGCAAAAATTGATAAATTGGTCTTCTACTTCATTTTGGTTTCAAAAACCATATAATCCAATTATATTTTCCTCTTTAATATTTTTAACTTTGGCATTCAAAACTCTAATCACAAGCAGCATATTTTGCTTGCATTTTTCATCAGTTTTAAATTGAACTTTATCATTGACTTTATCAACCTCCTCTACTTCTGCATCAGTGGTTGCAGCATAACCCGAATGATTATCATATTAAAGGGTTATCCATGAACTTTCTCTGATATTATTCACTCATTGATTGCATTGTAACCAAATACTGTTTCTGATTTGCTGTTCCTAATTATGAAAGCAACATCACTTCTTTTTTGTTTTTCGTACACTGAATAATAACCAGTGTGATCTTCCAACAGAATGGGTCCCATCATAATTTGTTGATTTAATTTGTAGTTGTTTCATTTCATCTTTCAGCATTTCCCTATCAAGACTTATATGAATAACTGCAGATAAAGAAAGGTGACAAAAACATTGATTGGCTTGTGAAAATGTGCACCAAAGTGGCAAAAGATATTGAACACTATGCGTGTTCCAAAAACAAATATTAAGACCAATTGCAGAATAAGCTCAAAATTATGAAACACTAGCAGCACCACTTTGACAAAATCTCTGATATTGAATTTTCACACCTGCCAATTCCTGATGCCTCAGTTAACATTGACCCAGTCCTGCATGTTACACCTGAAGTTACCAAAGCTTCATGAAAAATTCAAAAGCAGCTGGCCTGGACCATCTATCCATAGACACCTGGAAGTTGAAAAAACTTCAGAGCACAGCAGCTGACTAGCTGACGAACTCTTCAATGCCATTGTGGAATCTGGCCAAGCGCCTGCTGACTGGACTATGAGTATAGATATCAGTATCAACCAGTGCAGCTTTTCAAAGGCTTGAGTACCACTGATGCAATTTCTGTAGCTTGCATGCTCATGAAGAAGCATAGAGAGAGAGGGAAAAAAGAAGTAATTACATATGTCTTTTCTAAATCTAAATCATTCAACATTACAGTAGCTGATATAGTATGCCCTGTGTGACCATGGTAGGCCTGAGCCAAAAAATGGGTCCAGATATTTTATGTTAATATCAGCAGCTGAATATATCTACTGTTGGCCTGTCCAACAACTTTCCCATGAAAGTTGGTGTGCATTAAGACTCAGCATGGATATCATGATGTGAGCCTGCATCATAGTGTCCCCTGGGCTTTGCTCTATGCCTCCAATACCTGCTCACAGCTACCACCAGGAAAATGGTGTATGTCCAGAAATGGAATGACCATCTTAGCCTATCCATTTTATGCTTCAATATCAAGAAGTTTAAATATCTAGAGACTAGCTCAAGCATCTCCACCATCCAGGTCAGTGGTAATGACCTCTACAAACTCTTTCTGTTACTTAGAAATCTGTATGCAAAGTGATGGTGGCATCAATGAGGAAGTCTTCACAATGGTGAATGCAACATGGCTGCAGTGGAAAGAGATCATTGGAATGATCTGCAATGGTCATATGCCAATTGCTCTAAAATCAAAACTGTATGAAATTATAGTCCGCCCAATAGCATTATATGCAAGAAAAATACCTACAGTGGTATGGCCACATACTATGGGCAGCATCCCACACTTTTGCCTTCATGGCATAGAGGACGAAAGCAAAAATGGAAGGGGTGAATTAATGTGATATGAAAATCATCCAGTTGAACTTGGTTGCTGCATTTGAACACATGAAATGGTATTCGTTGATGTAAAAATTGAGCTTTGCAGCTAAAGCGAAATGTTAGGATGAAGAACATTTCATCTTTCACTATATTGAGATTTCCTGTGTTCATGCTTCTTAAGTTTCATGATCCCACTAAAATTCTATATTTGCAGCTTCACATTTTCTTTTCTTGAATGGCAACATCAGTTACTGGACATCAGTTACTGGACAACATCACTTAATCTAGCTGTGTCATAAACACCATTTGCACTCGGAAAGATCCTCAGCATTTCCTCAGTAGTATGTTGGATGCCATTTGCTCTGAAAGGCCATCATCTGGCACTATATCATCAATCATTTTAAACTTCTATCAATGTGTTTTCTTGGTAAAATATAGGAGTGGTTTATCATTGACTTCTCCTGCACAATATGAATGGATGCCTTTGTCATTGTCACTAAAGTGATAATCTGCCTCTGACATCTTATAATGCTGCTGACTAATATAGGTGGGGGGTGCAGTGGCATGAGCAGTTAAGATTCTGTGCTTATCAGCTGGAAAATCGGCACCCAGAGTTCGAGACCTAAACTCTGCCATGCAACAGGATAAGCTCCTGTTGTCTGCATCAGCTCCTGCCAACCTAGCAGTTTGAAAGCATGTAAAAATGCAAGTAGATAAATAGTATCACCCCAGTGGGAAGGTAACAGCATCCACGTACCTCAGTGTATAGTCATGCCAGCCACACGACCATGGAAATGTTTTTGGATGAACATTGGCTCTTTGGCTAGAAATGGAGATGAGCACTGCCCCCTAGAGTTGGCCACAACCAGCAGAGAAAACCTTTACCTTTTAATATAGGTGACTTGCTTTAACTGGACATCTGGGATGACCTTTATGCCTTGAGTGACCTTGCTGGGAGTATATACTCTTGGATTTACTCCTGATATTCTTCACTCTTATGTGATTATTCCTAGGAATAGTCCCTCCACCCCCACCATCATAAGGCAGCACAGCAGGATGGGGGGGCAAGAGTTAAATGTTAGAAAATTCACTAGATTTTATGTTTTCATGCATATATCAACATGATTAATATAAATTATTACATTAAATATAAATTTAATAAATAAGTAAATGATTAATAATGTATACCTTAACATATCGTACTGAACTTTCACATTGATTCTTTTATTCTTTCATGTTCTTCCTTCTATGCTGTCATGGAAATAAATGGCTCACAAAAAAATACCATCACTCAAGTAAAAACAAGATATCAAGACTATCTATGGCCAGGATAAGTGGACTGGATATGCAATCCTAAAATCAGTTCGCCATCTTATTACTTGTAAGTTTTAGATTTGCTTATGATCAGTCAGAAAATGTTTCCTATTTTTCTGTCACAATCTTATCTCCTTGATCTTTTGTCAGTGGTGCATAGCATGATGTATAATGGGAGTTTATCAATAGTTTCAATCAGTGACATCATGAAGGTAAGTAAGTCAACAGGTCATGAACCCTACTGTGATCTAATACCCTTAGGAAAGGCTCCTTATCAACTCTCAAGCTAATCGTTAATGATTAATATAATTCTCAGTTAATTGTATTGATAATTTTAGGGTCTGATTATGTATAAAGCTTGTATTTTGAAGCAAATTTTATTTTAACCACTTCTGAAGTAAATAAAGCCACAATCTTTTCTCTTCACCTCATGTAATTCCTTCAAGCTTGATGCATTTATGAAATATGCAAAATGACAGCCCTACTGCCAGGAAAACATTATTCTTTTCAGAATGTAAGCATAAAAGAAGAGTCTTTTTAAACTTAGGTACTGAATTCTCCTTTTTTAAATTTCAGTCCATTTTTGTCATCTTGTTATTTCTTATTTTTTGTTTTTGATTATTTTTACCTGTGAGCTGTCCAGAGTCACTAGGAGATGGGCAGCATACAAATTTAATAACAAAGAAGTAAACCTTTATTATTTAATCCTATATGTTTTAGACACAGGTCTGTTAGTGTTTTTTTAATAAATAAGTTATGTCAAACAATAGATTGGGCCATATGTACACATACATGAAAACACACACCAAGGATTATACCCTACATTCATTTTCCGACAAATCTGACTTTAGTTGAAATGCTTACTAAGTGTAATAAACATTTATTGGAAGGACCATTCATTGTTTCACTGTTTCTGGAAAGTTGAAAGCACATCATCTCCAGTTTATCTAAGAAATCATTAGGGCAGTGGAAATCATTTGATGGTTCACATTGAATGTGAATGTATCCAATTTGCAAACCTATACTGAAGGGAATATATTTATATGCTGCTTATCTCTGCACAATGTATTACCTTTACAACTGAAAGTACATATACACAAAAGTATATATTATAGAAAGTGAGTACAAAAATATAAACAGAAACTTTACTTATTAAAATTATATTCCTAGTAGATACATATAAAAATGCAAATTGTAAATGGGATGCAATTAAAGACAGAAAAATGAAAAACTAATGAAATTGGACTTGTTTACCACAAATAATCTTCAATTTTTAAAAGATAAATATAATAGATATAGCACATATAATTGCAAAAACAAAACCAGGAATGCATATAATATATTCAAATTATGCTTACATGCAAACACACGCATATATTAATATTTAACTAAATTCTTAGGTACTTTTGGTCTTTTCTTTCCTCATTATAATTTTTTAACCAATCCCACAGACTAAACTGTCAAAGCTAATTTTCCCAGTAACTACTATTGCAATACTTCTATTTAGATTGAGTTATAAGGCACAAAGTATACAGTTTCTAGATATGAGCAAAGATCAGCTGGAATGGATAAATGGCTTCCCTTGTACTTACTTCTTCCTGTAAATTGCACAAAATGTCAGAATTGGTTGTTGTGATGGATCTACTTCAGCAAAATATATCAGAGTTCTTGTTTCATTGTGTTTACATTTAATGGCTCCTCTTGGTCTTCAGTTCAATGGCATGTTACATAGCAGTTTAATCCATAATACTAAAATTACAGAACCCACGTAGTCATTTTCTATCGTGATCTCATGGCCCAATATAATGGTTATGAGAAAATAATTTCTTGGTCCACAAGCAGCAGTTAAGTTATAAAAAAGAAATATCAGTGCTGTTCTGATAAGTAGCGTTGAAGAGCTGAAATTTAGTTGGATTTTAAATGTTTCTTTGTCATCTAAATCTCTAACCTAAAGATTCATTACTAATAATTTCATTAAAATGTAAAAATTTTAGAATTGCAAGATGCTTTTTACAAAATTCCACTTTTGGTAGAGTGTTCATATTGTTGGCAGAGATTTAAAAATCTAATCCTTTCCTCTCCCAGGTGTGGTAAACATGTTAATACAGAAAGGATGTAGGTAGAGAATGTAGACATGATAAACAACTATTTTTCCTTACATTTATTTTTCTGTAGCTGTCATACTTAAGAGCAATGCACTGACACCTGTGTGCTTCAAGAGACACAGTGGAGCAGAATTAAGGTCCACAACACTGGCAAAGGATTTAAAGTCATTTACAACAGCAGCACAAGGACATGAAATGGCATTGGCATTGTCATCTCACAGTGATTCGTCATTTAATATTATGACAACCATCTCATGATGACTGTCATCATCACAGCAAAGCACCGCATTCATTGCTTCAGTGCGTATGCCCCACAGGCTGGATACAATGAGCAAAACAAAGATGTCTTCTGGGCTCTTCTTGAAGAGAAATCCACAGAAGTGCTACCCAGCAACTATCTCACCATTGTAGGAGACGTGACTGGCTACTTCAGTATGACAAGTGATTGTTATTGCAACTACAGCAGACATGGTTTCAGCACCTGAATGACAACAGCAAGCAAATTCCTGAATTTGCTGATGGCCATCACCAACACATGATTCCACAAGCAGCCATCCCACCTCGTGACCTACCATGGTGGCAATGTGTTATCCCAAATTGACTATGTCCTCATCAGGCAATATGAACACAAGACTAATCTTGATGTCAAGGCCATCTCTTATGAGACAGTTGCCACCCAACACTGGCTGTTCATCTGCAAAATCCATGTTTAACTACCAAAAGAAAACAAAGAGTACAACCATACAGCAAGAATCAAGAGGTGGAGGCAAAAGGAAAAAGAGGCAGAAGTCATCATAGACATCTGATTGCCTCCCATCTCGACTGTCAAATAAACACAGATGAAGGTGAAGCAGACAATCAGTAAAGTCATGTGCAGAACTTAGTGTGATAAAGCCTGGCTGAAGGAAGACTGACAAACAGATGTGGCTCTAGATGGACAAAGTCAAATCAAGTTCATGAAAAGAAATATCTCTACCATATATTCCTTACCAATAAGACTCCTGAAAATTGATAGAAATACCATAATACCTAAGGCAGCACAAAGAAAGCAGTGGTTGCTGTGAAAGCTGCTTCATATGAGGAACTCTACAAAAAACTTGACACACATGAAGATGAATGTCACATCTGTTGGCTTATGAAGACCCTCCATAGGCAATCTGAGGACATCTCGACTTTTTACGGCATCAATGATGAAAGTGGGCAGTGACCATAAGAAGATGTCTGAATGCTAGTGAAACTACTTCAAGAAGATCTCCAAAGAAGAGTTTCTGCACCCATTGAGCAGAATCATCAACTGATCACAATTGAAGAATCGTTAAGTCACAATACTGGAATCTTGCTTACTGGTTAGTGAAGTTCTTCAATTAGGTTGTTGTAGAAAAGAAGATTCCTGCTGACTGGCAATACACTATAGTCATCCTGATCTGGAAGCAGAAAAGGAGCTCTGCAAACTTCACCAATTACCACCCAACCTGCTCTAAATTTCACCTCTTCAACACTAATGAAGATCTTTGAGTCTGGTACTGATCTGCCAAGAGCCAAGTCCTTCAAATACCTTGGATCAAGATTGAAGCTGATGGCAGCCTGACACATGAAGTCACTGCATGAGTCAACACTACCTGGCTGAAAGTGCTCACAACAATGGGCGTCACCTGTGACAAGAAGATCAATGACCACCTTAAATCAAAGATCTACCACACTATTGTCCTCTCTGTCATGCTCTATGGTGCTGACCTGCAACAAATGATGTGGTACACTGCCTCAGCATCATAGAGATGATGAAGATGCTGTGTTGAATCTCTAGCATCCTGCATTACAACCTTGCTTACAACAATGACATTTGTCATAGATACAGTGTTGCTCTGATTGCTAGCTGTGATATTATAGCCACAATCTGCATGCTGACAAGCACTTGCCAGGAAACGCCTCCTACTCGAGGTCAGAAGCTGAAGGATCATCCAAAGCAATGTACCTAAACACCTGAAGATTACCATTGCCCCAACCAGGCCCATGCCTGCCTCAAATATCACAGAGAACCAGTATAATGGACCCTGCCACTGTGCAGGACAAATGCTAAAGAAGAAGATTTAGTTTTCTGTATAAGTTTATTTTAGAGAACAATATTGTTATACAAAGCTCTATAGTGTTAGTTTATTTGGATTATCTCAATATTGTCTTGGATTAAATTGGAAAATAATTTTATTTCACAGATCAGGAATTGTTTTTTAATTTCTCCAGGCAGTTAGTGCTTTGAAAGATGTGTTCTTTTTCACACTCTCCACTCTCTCACTTAGTACACATATCACCTATGAAGGGTATTATTTTGTTTAATTTTCACAGGAGCAGTCTTCAAAAGAGAATATTTATTTAGTGTAAGGGGAATATTTTGAAGGAAAATAAGTGAGGCTGGAAAAACCCTCATCTGTTTTCTCAGAGCCTCTTGTGTGATTATCTCTTTTTCTGAAAAAGAGTCTCCTAAGCAAAGTAATTCTGCTACTTTGTCTATAAAGTTACTTAAAATATTATCTAGGAGAAGAAATAATTCAGGGACTGTTTCATATATACATAACATCCAATCCAAAGAAAAACAGGGATCTAATGGCACTTCTCTTCTTCTGTTGTCTCAGACTATTTGCTCAGATTAGACAGCACAGCAGCATTTTAGATATGCACTTCTTTACCACCCTGAACCTTAAGAATCAAAAACCAGCAATTCCACATATTGTCTGACCATGTTTTATAATTATAACACAGACATAGTAGGCATTACTTATAAAATAGATACACTGCACTAAACACAGATTTAACAATATTTAGTTAAGTGTTTATGTACTTGTTTAAACCTAAAAAAGAGGACAGGGATTGTACTACCCCATCTTTATCATGGATATTGGAGTAAATACTCTGTAGAATTTGAAGAAATGACAGTACTGAGGAAAAGTCAGTGTCTCCTTTGGATTTCGACACATTGTGGAATGTGACGAGCAAAACTTGGTGGAATAAGACAACACTGAGTAGATTTACTGTCTTGTTTTTAAAATGTATAAGAAAAGAGTTGTGTCTATCGACCACACCTTTAGCCTAGGAATGGCACAGACAGGATATAAAAATCCTCCTATTCATAGCTGAACACAGACACCCTATCTAACCTAGTAGGGCAGATAGATACCCTTAGGAGAGGCAAACCTGAAGACAACCTGGCCTTGCATCATATAGGGCTTTAAAGTCAATAATCGGCATCTTGAGTTGCACCCAGAAAGCAACTGGGAGTCAATCCAGCTCACACAGCAGTTATGTAACTTGAATGAACCATGGGGCACCTAAAATTACATGCCGTTGTATCTGAAGCTGCAGCTTCTAGATGGTTTTTAAGGGCAGCCCCTGTAGAGTGCATTCCACCCATCCAATTAGAGTTTAGGGTGAGCAAGGCTCCTTCATCCAGAAATAGTGCATTTGGAACACAAGAGGAATTTGTGTAAACGTCCCCCTGTTATGCCACCTGCTCTTTTGCTAGGAGCAACAAGTCCTGAAGAAACCTCCATATTTTGTACCAGATCCATCCAGGGGAGAGTTAGAGATTTAATAAAGCTGATGTATAACCAGACTGCTTTGCTACGGTAAAGTTGCAGCTGGTTTCTCCCCATTCAGACACTCTTTAGAGCACTATCAAAGAGAAAATTAATGTTATTTTGCTTATGGTTTATATACTTATAAACATCCAAATGCTCTCTAGCAAACTTCAGACGGGCCCGGACATGTCCTGGCTTGAGCAGGGGGACACGTCTGATACTGCAGGATCTGAGTCCCTGGCAGCGTAGTGTGTTACTGTTGGTAGCCTTTGTTACGTTGGTCCCAGCTCTCTGCAGGTCATTCACTAGTCATTCACCAGTCTCTCTGCAGGTCATTCACCAGTCCCCCCGTGTGGTTCTGGGATTTTTGCTCACTGTTCTTATGATCATTTTGACCCCACGGGGTACGATCTTGCGTGGAGCCCCAGATCGAGGGAGATTATCAGTGGTCTTGTATGTCTTCCATTTTCTCATTATTGCTCCCA
>JANHZU010004479.1:0-11609 GCA_032468055.1 Acrochordus granulatus
GGGGGTGGGATTAGTTTACACATAAAAATGTATAGATAGCTAACCTATGTAAGCCGCCAAGAGTCTTCGGAAATTGGCAGCATAGAAATATGTGTATAAATAAATAAATAAACCTAGTGCTCTTTACTTACAACTTCCAAAATTCCATTTAATTTAAAATATAGATGCTGAAACTCTAATTCATCTGATGAGACCAGGATAGAAATATTTGATAACAAATTTGGTCCTGGTTCTAACAAGCTACCTAGGATGGGAAGTACTGAAATGTCCCCAGTTCAGAGACAACACCAATCCCTTTCCTTTCACAGACTACAGGAAGCTTGACTGGGCAGAAATCTAGCCCGCTACCTTTGCCACCTCTTCAGAATCTCTTCCAGCAATGGACAGTAAGCACCTTAAGGTTGCAAACCTAATTTTGAACTTGGAAACCTGCTACATTTGCTTCTATGTTGCATTTTTTTCAGCCAGGAATTGTCTCTTGTGTTTATCTTTTTACTGATTTACTGTTTTGACACCCTGCAAATACCTTTCTCTGAAAAGTAACTCACTCAATTTGGGCCCAGTTATACTTTGATTTTTGGTTGCCTTTCACTAAAGAGCGAAGGGTCCACACTTAAATCTTCTTTTAAGTATTTTCTAGCATTAAACTAAACTACCACATTCTCAAAGCAGTCAAATTTGCCTCCCAGTGATGCTGATAAAATGCAATAATGCTGTCAAAAGTGGCCATTTTTAGAACATCAGATTCAGCCACTTTCCCCAAGATTGGGCTGGTATCCCATGAGCCCTTGTATCAAGAGAACACGGTCAAGGCTTTGTTACCTCACTTGCCACTTCCTCATTGACCAAGCAGGGAGCGATGGGCATGATCTAGCCATTACAACCTATTTGCGTGAGGGAGAAGGCATTGGTCATGAGTGCAGTTCCTGAAGAAGCTTGCTGTTTCAGTTGGTTTTCCGATCTTCCTTTTCTTGGATGATTAGTTTTGATACACCATGTGAACTAACAAGGATGTAGATGTTACTAACTGACAGTGTCAATTCACCCTGTGCATAATTAAGGCTCAATATAATTCACAGTGTGAATCAAGTGCCTTTTTTGGCGATCCTTCAGTAAAATGAACCTCCCATTGACCCAGTTAAGCACTCTTGGGAACAAGGGTATAGAATCAACTTGCATTTGAGAAAGGTTCTGCTAAATAAAGTATTTATTAAAAAAAAATTGGGAGCTGGAAGAATTAATAGTACAGCATCTTTTTCAAAGTCATGGCATTTGACACATGCATAAATCTGAATCCCAGTCAATGTGCAATATTTCTCATATTCACATTTTATAGCTTATTTGTTTATAAGGTGTAAGTGACATTGCGGAGTCATTAGGCATTACAGTAAGTAGAAGGAAAGAGTTGGAGGAGGATTATAAAGGAAATTTAATATAATTCGGGAGACTGCAGGATTAACAGTCCAGGGGCAAAACTTTGTGTCCAACACTAGAGATATATTGTGGCAAAACAAATCCTTGTGTATTTCTACCTGAGAGTATTTTAGCATGTTTTTGCCTAGGTTCACACAAACATCAGCCTGATATATAGAATTGACAGTGGTTGAAATGTTATATAATAAAACTGAAAATATACAAACCTACTTGATGTGCCACATGACCTGTTTTTTCTTGGAGTCCTTCTGGAAGCATATGGAGCATATCCTGTTCCAAAAATAATTACATCATAAAAACTTGAAATAAAATTTTAGAGATTTTTTTTAATGTAATCTATTCCTGCCTAAAACTATTCTGAACCTAGCAGCAATTTACTGTATATAAATTGCTTGAAAAGTGCCGTACAAATAATAGAACCACTGAATTGAAATATTATTTCCATATTTCTCCAAAAGGAAAAATACTACTACACATCTCATCAAGACAGAACTAACAATATATACAAAATTAATTGCCTGTATTGCCACCAGCATTACATAGTACAATCAGATTGCCAGGGTTAAGGAACACAACACTGTAATAAACAGCCCAAATTGCAAACATCTAACAGCCAACATGCCTTCACATCAACAACAGGAGAACCAGAGGATTCCTGAAGCCTGGTATTCAAATCAAAGGCTAATAAGACGTCAACGGAACTGGCTACAACCTTATTACTAGGCTGTGTAATAAGAGGGCAAAGTAGATCAATCAAAATCAAGTTTACTCCATTCCCAGCCCCCAGCTGATGGATACCCCTAGGAAACCTCTAATCACCAATCAACCCCCAGGAGTTCAAATCTTGCATAGAGTAGAATAATTGCAAGGCCACACCCATTTCTGATCCAACGTGCTAAGAAAGCCTCTCTGGATGGTGAATGAGACATCTGCAAAAAACCTGATCAATACCAAGGCCAGGAACCCAACCACAAAGTATTATTGTTATAATATTATAATTAATATTTGCATTAATTGGCTTATCATAATAAAAGAAAAACATAAATATTTTAAAGATACTATATAAAGGGGCTGTTTGAAGCCTGTGATTTGAAACTTGCACAAAGACCTATCACTTTTTCAGATTGAACATTAAAACAATTTCAACAAATTAAACCATGTAAATTCTTGTTATTTTTGCAATTTATTTTATTGCTTTTTAATTAATAACAAAAAGAAAAAAGAACAAAACACAAAACAAATAGTGATAATGATACATACACTGAAAGAAAAAAGGAACATATAAAAAGTGCTTTAACAAAAAAAGTGAAAGAAATATGCAAAGAAAAAAATATGATTTGTCATTATAGCAACAGATAGTTACAATTTTATATATATTTATCAAATTAAAATATTATTCAAGTACATATATATTTCTAACACACTTACCAAAATTATGTAATTCTTGTTATAAAAGAACATCATAGAAATTATCACCAGAATTTTTAGTTTTCCAATTGTCATACCATCTGCATCTTCAACTCTGAATGTTAGATTAATAACTCTGATAACCAAATATTGTATAGTTGAAAATATCACTATGGAACTTTCAGAAAAAGTCTTCAATTCCAGGACTTTTCCCTTTGCTTCCTAAGCCTTCAGGCCACAGGGAAGAATCACAAGATGGCAGCATTCTTGACCTTAAAGTTGGCTTCAGAGTTTGATCTTGTCCTAGATTCCACTGTACATTTCTACTTTGGAGAAAAGAATCAACCACTTGGTCAAGGGCTAATCATGAGCAAGCTTTTCTAAGACTGAAACATTACCAAACTACCGAAAAGAATCCTTTAACAGTATCATTTGACTGGTTTCTCTTATTTTTAGAAAAGAGGTGGTGCAAGCGGTTAAGATGCTGGGCTTGTCGGCTGGGAGGTCAGCAGCCAGAGTTCAAGACCCGAGTGCTGCCATGCAACAGGGTGAGCTCCTGTTGTCTGCCAAGCTCCTGCCAACCGAGCAATTCGAAAGCATGTAAGAATGCAGGTAGATAAATAGGGACCACCCTCAGTGGGAAGGTAACAGTGTCTGTGAGTCTCGGCGCAGTCATGCTGGCCACATGACCACGGAAGTCTCTTCGGATGAACGCTGGCTCTTTGGCTAGGAAACGGAGATGAGCAGCACCCCCTAGAGTTGGCCATGACTGGTAGGGGTAACCTTTACCTTTATTGTTATATTTATAAAAAAAACCCTATTGTTATTTTTTATTAAAAGAAGGAAAAATATTTTTTAATATTTCCACAATCTGGTATTCAGCAGGGGGATCTCTCCGAACACAAATTATTTATATATGCTATGGTGGTTGACAGTGTTCTATTCCATCAATTTCTAAAGTATAAAGATACTATAACTCTTAATGTTGCATACATTGCCCATGTTTTTTATCCTAATTCAGGAGAGGCCCATTGCATGCTATTGGAGCCCAACTCCCATCAACCTCAGACATCAGGACCTATAGCCAGGATGATAAAAATTGACAGTTGCAGGCTGTTCACTATATCTGCCCCTTAAAGCTGGAAAATGTATGCTTGCTGGTAGCAGTTCTACACATTAATTAGCCGTGAAGTGAAAAAAAAATATTTTGCCATCCCTTGTTCATTCCATTGGTTGACACAGACCAAATCGGACAGTATGGCACATTGGACTCAGGCCTCTGTCAGCCATGGGCCTGAGGAAAGCAAGCCTCTTTCTCAAAGACATGGCCATTCATCACCTCAAGAGAGAGGTGGTTGATTCCCAGGCTGTTCAGCATCTTAGGATGGGATTTTTTATCAGGAAATGAGTTTAACTCCTTGATGCGCAGGTCTGTGTTTTTACCATCAGTGGCTTTCCAGGATTTTAATGGGTACTTAGAGTCCAAAAACTGAGTCCAAAACTGCCTGCATCACATACAAAGCAGATATGTTACCTCCAAGCTGTGTTCCCTCCTTTCTGTGGAGAAGGTGTGGGATATTATGGGCAGACATAATCGTCTGGAAATAACACAGAGAGCTCTGAATATCCGATGAATTATTGTTGACACTAGCTTTTTATTGCTTCAGTTGCTCCTGCGGGAGCATAAAAAAAGCTGAGAATCCATCATATGCTGAGCTTCTCCCATCCTACCATCTGCCACCACTTCCTCCCTTCTTCTTTGCGGGGGCGGGGGAATAGAAGAAAAGATTCAGCACTGGATTTCTCTCCCCCAAATCAGAAGCCTGATATTTTTCCACATTGTTTTTACAAACTTTTTCAAAGATTGTTCATTGAGATCTGAACGTTCCAGATAACTTTATGTGGGTGTGAGCTTTTGAGTCAGAGTTGGCTCTCAACGACTGCCTGGACATGTCCCTGAAGTTTTCTTGGCAAAATTTCAGGAGCAGTTTGCCATTACCTCCTTCCTAAAGCTCAGAGAAAGTGACTGGCCCTGGATCACCCAGCTGGCTTTATACCTAAGGCAGAACTAGAACTAAGAGTCTCGCAATTTTTGGCTTGGTTCCTAACCACTACACCAAACAAGCCCTTTCCCAGATAATACTGAATATTAATATGAATAATAATGGCCTGTTGGCTGGGAGGTCGGGAGCTTGAGACCCAAGTGCTGCCATGGAACGGGGTGAAATCCCATCCTGCCTCACCTTCCTGCCAACCTAGCAGTTTGAAAGATTGTAAAAATGCAAATAGATAAATAGGAACCACCTTTGGTGGGAAGGTAACAGTGCCCTTGAGCCCCAGCATATAGTCATGCTGGCCGCATGACCACGGAGAAGTCTTCAGACAACGCTGGCTCTTCAGCTATGAAATGCAGATGAGCACTGCCCCCTAGAGTCAGACATTACAATAGTAAGCTACATTGGCTTTATAAATTTTGCAGCAAAATCCTTTATTCTACAGTCTGGAACATATAGCACATGACATATTCCATATATTATCCAAAATACTACTACTTAAGGGGAAAATTTAAGGACAGGAAAATAAGCTGTTTACCATGAATCTGTCTCTGAGTCCCTGCATGCAGTCTGAACACTTGATAAAATCCATTAGAGTTGAAGTCTAAAACAAATTTAGCAGAAAAAACCTTGCTGAAGGAAGACTTTCTACCAGATTCCCATATCCAAAGCGTCATGTTCTCAACCATCCATTTACATATTTAGAAACAGTAAACCACGGAAAGGCAGGTCTTGTCTACTTGTGCTTTCCTTATCCCGAGGAAGGTAAGAACAAGCCAACCATCTGAGGTTTCTACTGCTGATGTTACTGCCAGCTATTGTGACTAAGAGCCTATCCAAAATAGCTGTTCATGAGGGTGAAAGCAGAAAGGCTGCTCCTCGCTTTCACGGAGCCTGATCATACTTGGGGAACAGAGCAACTGGCAGCATGTTGGGTGTGAGAGTGATCGGAAAAGCAAGTTGGAGCAGAGTAGCAGAGGAGGGGGAAAGGTAAGCAGCTCCCTTTTGTGACTTTTAATACGCCTTCCCATGTTTTTGGGTGTCTGTGTGAGAAAGGAGCTGACTATCAAGATAACACCTAGTTTGCACTGTCAAAAATGTTTTGCAAAAAATAAAGCAAAATCACCTGCAGAGTACAAGTTAGCCTAGCTCACATCCATCTAATAAGCTGCAGAAGGCTGACATGTTGCATCAGTCATCACAAACAGAACGCGCCAACCTTTCGATCAACTTCAGTTACCCTCCAGCACAAGCCACTCTTGCTGGCCTGCCGGACAATTGGGCATCTAAATGCAAGCAAGGTATCTAATAGCAAGACCATCAAGTTCCGTGGCTGTGCTTGTTGCTATAACAATCTATGTTGTGGAATATTCTCTATTATGACATCGTCTTAATATTCTCTATTATGACATATGTCTTATCAATAAGAGGTTACTTTCTTAGAGCAACAGGATTTTGTCACAAAACTATTTGAAATATGCTAACAAAAGTGTGGAACATCACAAAAATCAGTGCAAGTTGTAACTATGCCTCTGAATATTTCCCATTCCCCCAACCACCGGCCTAACCCTCTACACAACAGAATTATCAGGGGAAGACCTGCGTTATAAGGTCAAGGGTCCCCCTGCCAGTCGTGTCCCACTCTAGGGGGCAGTGCCCACCTCCACTTCCTAGCTGAAGAGCTTGTCTGAAGACGCTTCTGTGCTCAGGTGGCCAGTGGGACTATATGCAGAGGTGCATGGAACACTGTTACCTTTCCCACCAAACTGGCACCTATTTATCTACTTGCATTTTGCATGCTTTCCAACTGCTGGGTTGCCAAGGGCCAGGCAGACAACCACCCACCCGGTTAATAATTGACAACACTGCTCAGTGTAAAGGTGCTTTCCCCTGCCAGCCGTGTCTGACTCCAGGGGGTGGAGCTCGTCTCCGTTTCATAACCAAAGAGCCAGTTTTGTCCGGAGATGCTTTTGTGGTCATGTGGCCAGCATGGCTATACCCTGAGGTGCATGAACACTGTCACCTTTCCCACCGAAGGTACCTATCTACTCGCATTTCATGCATTATATCCTTGAGCTAAGCCAAACCAAACCTGTAGCTTTCTGTTCAGGATGCTCTGGTATTTTCCAACACTTCCACATCAGCCATTCTAGAGGACACTTGTAAATTTATGTTTATTCCAACGTTAGCAGATCACTTTGAACATCTTTGAGCTGTTTACTGGAAAATAGTCCCTGAAATTACATATTCAGTTGCAAATTTCTGCCATCTAGTAATGAAGCTACATGGGAAGCCTCACTAGAACCTTGAAGAAGTTAACAAAAGATACTATTTCACTGCATTCCCGACTATTCCAATCTCAAATCAACATAGATTTGATTCCTGGCCAGGGTTGGGATGGTTAAAATGTAGACAACCTTTCAGATTTTAATTACCAAAAACATGAAGGGCATCAAGAGACATTTTACCATGCATGGTGGATTTGTGAAAAGAGAAAATATTGGATTCTACACATTTGTATTTCATATTCAAACATTTTACAAATTTAAATGTTTTTTTCTACTATGACCTACAGGTAACCACTTAGAAAAAATATGTAAAATTGGTATCTGCAGTGAATCTACTTTATGTACAAAGCTGAAAAAGTACACAATTACCCACAACGGAGGATTCGACTGGGAAGATGAGAGATCTAGCAGAAATGGCAAAATGGACCTCTTTGGTCTTGGATCAAACATTAAGTACTTTCTTTGGAGGCTGAAAGCTAGATTTTTGGCTGAAATGTTAAAAATGACTCTTAATTTGTTGACTGAAAATTGTTGAATATGGGAAGTGAACCAGGTGACATAAACTTATGAGGAAGGAGTGACATGTGTAATTGCTCTAAAATTGAAATATTTAAAGGAATTTCCATCTATTAACTTTTTTTGTCAATTTCATTTTCCATGTTATTTTATGTTCATATCTTTCATCTGTTTAAAACAGTTCTAATAGAATACTGTCACAATGCACAGCCCAGTTGCTCTAGCACCATCAGCTTTCAGGTAATCTGAAAACTGAAAATTTTGAGAAGGATTCAAGTCCCCTTACTCTGCCAAGTAACCAATTTTTGCTGTTGTCAAGTTCTGCCGCCTTTGACAATGTTTCCAGCTACACGACAGACTACATACAGGAAGCATGTTTTTCATAGAATGGTTATTAGTTCCTCAGGGCAAAGCCTGAAAATCAGGAATCTGGTAGCACCTTTTCCAACTAACCCATTTTGGAAAATAAAAGTACAGCAACTTATTGTTACTGCGAGGTTAAACATTTGAACCCAGGATAAAAAATGGGGGGTTGAGGGGGAAATCACATTTGTCTTGTACTCCCATTCGTTACATCTAAACATTCTGAATGTCCTCACTCCAAAACACTTTAGTCTTACAATCAGATCCTCACCTGGGCCTTTAGATTACACACTAGGTACCCGTATCACAAAGTACGTCTTGTAGGAGTCAATGAAGAAAAACAGAGCCAAATAAGCAGCTGCATGGCTTTACTGTACTACCTGTGTCTATTCAAGATGGCTGTTTTTAGAATTTTTCCTTACTTTCTGAGAAGCAAATTCAGTAGTCCTGTGCCAGTACAAGCTACTTATCTAGTACGCTTATAAAATGTAACTCAACCAAAATGCACTTGGTTAGTCCTAAGGAGAGCTAATACTTACTTCATTTGTTACTTAAAACACACATTGTATCACAAGTTCATTCCGAACACTTTTATTTCTAGATAGTTCCAGAGCAGAACTGTACATGCAAAACTGCACTAGTCACAATAGATTTACAGTAGATTCTATTCTATGTTAAGTGTGGAATTTAGAATCCTTTTTACAGTATAAAAAACTAAACATCAACAGGTTGGAATTCTGATGTTACATATTCCAATATTCAGTTCCAATACCTAGTTACCAGGTATTGTATGATACAAGTGTTCAGTTGTAGTAACTTCAGAGACTTAATCACAACATTTGCAGAACTGGATTTCCAACTTATTCCCTTTTTCTGTCCACCAGCAAAAAATCCTGCCTTAACTACCCAAGTAATACTTTTTTTACTTGCCAATGTGTTGGGTTATATATCAAGAAAGGATACTCCCTCAATGGCATCCCACATTACCTAAAAAAGCAAATGTAACAAAAATAAAAGAATAACCTCTTCAAAAAATAAATATAGAGGGAATGCAAGACAAGTGTCATGAATTTTTTCAGCAGGTTAACATTCATAATATACAAAACATAACTTATTCAAAGCCAAGGACAAAGGGAATATCCACATTTCTTTCAAATAATAGGATATTTAATCAACTTCTTCCATTCTTGAAGTGTCTTCATCTCCTTCCAGTGGTGGCATCTCTTCAGTAACTGCAGGGCTCGTTTCCTCTGTAATAGCATCGTCTTCATCTATGCCTACATAACGTTAACAGAATGAACTATTACTTTCCCCACAGAAATATCACCCAGCTGATGCTTTTGTGCAAAAGACACATCTTGTTTTTCTTGACTTACCCAGACCAAGTTTTATCATCCTATAGATACGGTTGGCATGCGTCTGAGGGTCCTCTAGACTGAAGCCGGAAGACAAAAGCGCAGTCTCGTACAGAAGAATGACCAGGTCCTTCACTGACTTGTCATTCTTGTCTGCTTCTGCCTTCTGTCTCAGTGTTTCAATGATGGAATGGTCAGGATTTATCTCCAAATGTTTCTTTGCAGCCATATAACCCATTGTGGAGTTGTCCCTGAGTGCCTGGGCCTTCATGATCCGCTCCATGTTTGCAGTCCAGCCATATGTACTGGTTACAATACAGCACGGAGAAGTAACCAGTCGGTTGGAAACTACAACCTGCAAAAATTACAGAATATTTAAGCAGAGAAAAACACACCCACTGGAGAAGGCTACAATCATCCCCATCTCCTTTTTAAAATGTGTTGTATTCCAACTTTAGAAACTCAGTTCCTACTTGACTCAACTGTATTTATAAAGGGGCTGTCAGCAAAAACTTCTACTCCCTTACAGCAGGGGCTTAAGCACACAAAGGTTTACCTTCTCTACTTTCTTTTCAAGTATATCTTTCATGATTTTGCAGAGACTTTCAAACTTGGCTTTCTTCTCCTCCTGTTTCTTTTTCTCTTCTTCATCTTCAGGAAGCTCCAGACCCTCCTTTGTTACCGACACCAAAGTCTTCCCCTCAAATTCTTTCAACTGCTGTACGCAATATTCATCAATAGGTTCAATCATATAAATTACTTCCAGGCCATGTTTACGAAGTCGCTCCACAAATGCTGAATTAGCCACCTGATCTTTTGTTTCACCTGGAGAAAAAAAAACAAAGTTCAATAGAATTTAACAAATTTATTCTAACTTTAAATGGAATCTGCTGCTAACTCATGAAACATGCTTGACAAGTAAAACCAAGGTTAACACCTCAAGTCCAGACTAAACCTTTATAACAGGCAGTCCTCATTCAGCAGGTTAAAAACAGTTGCTAAGTATGACTGTGCTCATCTCACACTTCAGCTTTCCTTTGCTTTACAGACCTGCAAAGGCTTTTTTCATCAGAGTTGATGAAAATGACTAAATGAGGCAGTCATAAATGAGGACTACCAGTAAACATTGTGATCCCAATTTAAGTAGAAAACAGATTATTTGAAGTTATATTCACCAGTAATGTAGTAAACATGTTTCTGATTTTCCTTCATGCGAGTGCAGTAATCCTTTAGAGATACCATCTCATCCCCAGAAGCAGAAGTGTAGTATCTTAACAACTCTGACAACTTCTTACGGTTTTGCGAATCTTCATGAATGCCAAGCTGAAAGAAAATTCAAATTTTTGTAAGTTGTGCGCAAACATTTATGACACTGAAGTAAGTGCTTCAAACCAACAAACCTTAATATTTTTGGAAAACTGCTCATAGAACTTCTTGTAGTTCTCTTTATCTTCTGCCAGCTCAGTAAAGAGTTCTAAACATTTCTTGACCAAATTCTTTCGAATCACTTTTAGGATTTTGCTCTGCTGAAGCATTTCTCGTGAGATATTTAGAGGTAAGTCTTCTGAATCAACAACACCTCTCATGAAATCTGCAAATAAAAATTATAACCATGTTTTTATTTCTCATCATAGCTTGTAAAACCTCCTAAGATATGCAGGGTATAGAGTAAATTTTAAAAGCCTGCTTATGAACATAATGTGAGACAAATTACCCAAAGGCAATTATAATAAAATGCAAGTTTCCTTTCCAGAAAACATCCAGCTTCGTTCCATTTATCACCTTTTCCTACCACAGTGTCAATGCTTCCTCCTTGTAGAAAAAATACTGGCTCAATTCAAGAAGGGCTTTATTTTTGTGATTTTTCCTAATAGCTGCTACACTTACATAGATTACCTATGATTTAGCAGGCCTCCTACCTTATGTACAAAGAACACTCATTTTCAATCTTCTACCAACCTGTAACTTTTAGCAGGTAAGTAGCTACTTACTCAAATATTCAGGAATTAACTCTTCACAATTGTCCATGATAAACACCCGGCGCACATATAACTTGATGTTATTCTTTTTCTTCCTGTTTTCAAATAAGTCAAAAGGTGCACGCCTTGGAACGAACAAGAGTGCTCTGAATTCAAGCTGCCCTTCCACAGAAAAATGCTGCAAAAACAAGGAAGGTAATTAGCAAAACATAC
>JANHZU010004479.1:47543-57871 GCA_032468055.1 Acrochordus granulatus
GGAGGAAGGAAAGGAGGAAGAAAGAGGAGGAGGGGGGGAGGGAGGATGTCTTTGAGTATCTAAAATTTCATTCCAGACCAGAAAATCCCCAAACCCCATCTTGTACTTATTGGATCACTTCTTTGAACTTTTCCAGACACTGGATCTGTCTACAGCTTCTTTTTCTCTCTCTACTGCAAGCTTTCTAGTTAAATCTTAATTTCATTGTCTTGCAAAATAGCAGAACTTTAAAAGCAATGTTTTCTTCCCATTTTTATTTCAATGTAATAGTAATATCTAAAAGTTTCAATTATTAGATCATAAGGTTAGATTTTTTTTGTTTAGATTCTACATCTAACATAGAAATTAATAGATTAGTAATTTTTCTTTAGAATGTGTGTAATTTCCTGAGCTTCATTTTATACTAAGAACTGTTGATGAAAAATCTGTCTGATTATTATATTCTAATTTTATATTTACAAGAAAAGTATTCTTTTAACTTAACTTCAATACTGCTGAAGCCTTAATGAGCCAGTAGTTTTCTGCAAGAAGAAATGTGTATTTTTGACAAATAATTAATATTATATGAATAATGAAGAATTGCAATAACTGTACATTTTTCTTTTGTTTTTCAGAGGCTAATAGACAAGTCCAGAGTAACTTGTGTAAAATGGGTACCTGGTTCAGAAAGTCTCTTCCTAGTAGCTCATTCCAGTGGCAATATGTACTTATATAATGTGGAACACAATTGTGGTACCACAGCTCCACACTATCAGCTACTTAAACAAGGAGAAAGTTTTGCAGTCCATACATGCAAAAGCAAATCTACACGAAACCCTTTACTTAAATGGACAGTAGGTGAGGGTGCCCTAAATGAATTTGGTTTTTCTCCAGATGGAAAATTTTTGGCATGTGTAAGTCAGGATGGCTTTCTTCGTGTGTTTAACTTTGATTCAGTTGAGTTGCATGGTACAATGAAAAGCTACTTTGGAGGACTGCTGTGTGCATGTTGGAGCCCAGATGGAAAATATATTGTAACAGGTGGAGAGGATGATTTGGTGACTGTCTGGTCATTTGTGGATTGCCGAGTGATAGCTAGAGGCCATGGGCACAAATCGTGGGTCAGTGTTGTGGCCTTTGATCCATATACAACCAGTGTAGAAGAAAATGATCCAATGGAATTCAGCGGCAGTGATGAGGACTTCCAAGAACTCCTCCATTTTGGACGAGATCGAGCAAATAGCACGCAGTCAAGATTATCAAAAAGGAACTCTACAGAGAGTCGCCCAGTAAGTGTAACATATAGATTTGGTTCAGTAGGTCAGGACACACAGCTATGTTTATGGGACCTAACAGAAGACATCCTCTTCCCACACCAGCCCCTTTCAAGAGCAAGGACACATACAAATGTCATGACTGCCACAAGTCCCCCCACAGGAAGTGGTGGAGCTAACCCAGGAAGTAATGGAAATAGCATCACAACACCTGGAAACTCTGTCCCCCCTCCTCTTCCACGTTCCAATAGCCTTCCACATTCTGCAGTTTCCAATTCTGGCAGCAAAAGCAGTGTCATGGATGGTGCCATTGCCTCTGGTGTTAGTAAGTTTGCAACCTTATCATTACATGACCGGAAGGAAAAACATCATGAAAAAGATCACAAGCGAAACCATAGTATGGGACATATATCTAGTAAAAGCAGTGACAAACTGAATCTAGTTACAAAAACCAAAACAGACCCAGCAAAAACTTTGGGAACACCTCTGTGCCCCAGAATGGAAGATGTTCCTTTGTTAGAGCCTCTTATCTGTAAAAAGATAGCACATGAAAGACTGACTGTGTTAATTTTTCTTGAAGACTGTATAGTCACTGCTTGTCAGGAGGGATTTATTTGCACATGGGCAAGGCCTGGTAAAGTGGTAAGTTTTAATCCTTAATGCTGCATCAAAGAAATAGAACTTGAATAGGTAGGTTTTTTTCTCAAAACATAAGTGAATGTTGAATATAAACAATCTTTATGCTTAATGTAAAAATTATTTCCTCAGAGCCATACTTTTGGATACTGCATGCCATATTTCTGAACAATTTGAAGTGTCTGGCCTAGGTGAAGTCCCTTTGAAATACAGATGCCTTCCAGCCAGAGATGTGTTGTGTATCCAAAGTGTCAATGATAGGTTTCTTATATTTTCAAAACTATTTTTATATAATTGAAACAAATCTAAAAAATAATTACTGAAGGTAAAGTTGCAAGGACATTCAGGAATACAGCTTAACTAAACTGTATCTTGATCTAGCGTGACTTTTTGGACAGTTGAATTTCAAACATTTAACTCAATAAACAATAAAAGTATATATTCTCACCTTTTATGAAAGCTATTCATAGTGATGGGTTTTTAATTCTTCAGTGATCAGGATAATTTGTAGTGTCTCCATTTAAAATTTGAATAAACTAATATTAAATATGCATTGTAATATTTTGACTTTTAATATCAACCATCACCTATTTCCATGTATAAGATCATAAAAGTCCCTTAGTGGAATGTATCCCATCTCATAATTTTCCCTGTCATTTCAGATTATTTTAATGTTAGAAGTATTTTTAACTCATGCATTATTCGTTAAATCTGTAAACTTAAATCTGACAGTGGTAATATTTCATATTTAACAAAATTAGCTATTTAAATTTTTAGCACTTTATGATGATAAAGGTTGTCTTCAATATTTATTAGCAGTTTGCAGGCTGTAGCCAAGATTAAAAAAATGTGAGGTGATTTCTGTGCATTCATTTGGTCATCCTGGACTTAGCTTCCACAGAGTATGATTCCTTAAGTAGACATGTATTTATTGGGGAATCTTGTGATAATAGTCCAATGCAATAGAAGTGGAGCTAGAATCAGAACTTACACAATCTGATTTGTTCATGGGCAATGTTAGAGAAAAATGGTACACTAAAAGGCTGATGGTTGACTTTTTTGTAGATGTACTATGGGGTGCTTTTAAAACATCTTCCAGAGAATAAGCCATGAAGTACTTGACAGTTCTCAATTCCTGGATTGAATAGACTTAAAATTATTGCAAGCAGAATTCTTCCAATAGAAATTGAAGCTTATTGGGACTTAAAGTTTCATTATTGCTCTTAATGTGTAATAAAATTTTATTCAAATGTTAAATTCACAACAAACATGCTCTAATATGTGGTCTTTCCTGTATGCCTTATCTTGGACAGACAATCTAAAAACATGACATTACTTTCATGTGGGTGAGGGAAGCAAACTATGAGGATAAAAATTAAGACTTTATTCATTTATGTTAAGATAATTTCTGTCTTTGTCTATGCAGGAGCCAAAGAAAGCTGATAGTAATTTTGCAGATGTGCATTGATGAAATGGGCATCTTAATGAAGGGAAAATATTGTCCCTTTGTTTAATATACAAGATATTCCAAAGTAATTTAACACTGGCTTTTAAGTTACTTCCATTTTTATTAGGTTGAGATTCTTAAAGGAGCTGAAGTGAACTAATTACTACAACTTGCATATAGCAAAAGTTTAATTTGGAGGACATTTCAAATATTTCAGAGATAGTGTATGCAGTATCAAAATCTAGAATTTCTATATTTGGCAAATGCAGAAATCTTTAAGGTAAGTTTCATGCTGATAATATTCATGAGGTCTCTGAAAATTAATATTGCACACTATTGTAAATGCCATTTCATTTAGGATGCATTTACTTAGGATGGGTTTCTTATTGCTGTTGTTGTTATTCTTTATTTTGCAGTTGGTGAGTTTACTCAGTTGGCCTAAACTAGCAAATTAGGTGATATGTTTACAGGGTTCTGGCCAGGGTGCTCATTGTAACAGAAACCTTTCTTTTTGTTTTATAGGAGAGCACTTAATTAAATTTTATGCCTATTTAATGGTAACATATTTCTTCCTCCTGGGTTACACACTGCATATGTTTATCTTATCCGAGGTTTATTCTCTTTAGCTTTGTTTTAAAGAGTTTAAAGCTGCTGTGTTCCTGCACTGTAATTTGTCTACCAGGATCCTAACATAGTTTCCCTTCATCCATTTTCTGCTGCTAAAATTGTTTTCCACCTTTGCCAGAAGATCTCAGTAGGATAAAAGGGTCACAAACCTCCAAGTTGAAGAGAAGACTCAACCAGTTATGTAGTCTGAACCTTCATTGCAACTGAGCCAGCCTTTTCTGTTCCCACCTGTCTTTGTAAGATTGGTGCAGTCAGAATAGGAAATGGTGTGTTTTTGCAGAAGAACAGAGTAGAATCGACACTCATTCTTTAAACTGCTTTGGCCTGGCTGCTATTTGCCTTGGATTAAGCATCTGATTATGGTTTCAGTGTCAGGAACCCATGAGGTAGAAGGAAACACTGTCAGATTGGAGTAAGAAGACTTACACTCCAAGCCTTAGGTTTTCCTATTCTGCATTCAAATGTTTTGAGCTCCCTCGTCCTTTCCTTTTCAAACTACAGTTTACAGTAGACCGGTGTTAAAATGTAAAGTATTGTGTTCAATAAAAATACAAAATAAGATCATATTGCATATAAAAGCAACATTTTAGAACTGCGCTGATTTATGAGAAAACTGCCTATTCTATTGGCATAAAATGTGCTCAGTAAAGCTTTTTAAAAATTTGTTGCACCATTGAGAAAAATTGTTCATAAATCTCTTGACCAGTTCCTTGCTTATTAGTCTGATGGAGGCAGCAAGAACGCTCTTGGATTTATTTTGTTATGCTAGTTAGATTTATATCAGATCTTGCCTTCATTGACAGATTTTATCCAGACCCATCAGTAGCCACTTGTAATTTCAGAGCAACTTGCAGCTATTTATCCTTGAATATTCATAATATGATTTGATTAACAATAAAGGTAGAGTTGAGTGAATTGGCAGCATATACCCTGGCAGAGTAAATGTGTTACCAATCTATATAATAAAATTCACATGAAATTTACAACATTTATTTGAACTATATTATACAAGAAAAAAAATAGATCTAAATTATGGAACATTTTCCAATAAACAGCTACTGCAGTACAGCATCATTTAATTTAGTTCTGTGCTAAAGTACTGTACAGATATTCTGTGATGCTATGTTGGAGTGTGATAAATTGCATTGAAACTAAATTTTCACTGGCAGAGATTTTATTGAATAGAAATATAAAGCGCTATGGGAAGTGCTAGCTACAATTGGCATAATGTTGGAGAATGATTTAAACAGGATCCAAGGATTCCTTGAAATGTTCTTATTTATAGTTATTGGGATGAATTAATGTGGGTTGATTAATTATACCCAGTCAAAAATTAGCCAGTTTCTTCTTTGAAGCCAAGAAAAAGTATGGATATCCAAATTAGAAAGAAGAGTCATGCTAAAACATTTCAGAAATGCTTGATCTTTTGGAACTCAGTAATGTACTTGAAAAGACCATGTATGTCTCCCTTTCATTTAAAGCTACTAAAGAATAATGGCTGGCCAGATTGTGTTGAAAGAAAGAAAACCATCCAATTTATTGTGACATAACTTGTATAAAGTTTAAAAGCAAGATTTTTCCCTGCATTTATGAAATCTGTATACATGAATTTGTTAAGACTGACACGTTAGGTTATACTGTACAAAATTGTAATGATATAGTGAAAATCAACAGTAAATTCATATGTATTTTCTTTATAAACGTCCATCTGATTTCTTGGCAATTTAAATAAATTTCATAAGAGCCTTTCTAACATAACCAATTGTTAAACTAAATTGACTGTTGCAATAATAATGAAGCTTTAATAAGTATTGTTCATATATTTATAATTTTAAAAAATCATGTTTGTTTCATACTGCTTATTTTTTAGCATTTTATGTCACTGTTTTGGCTGAAGAACCCTACTAAATACTTGACGTTACAACTTACCGGGGTTGTCCTCTGTATACTGACATGAAATAAAAAATGAGATTGAATTGTAAAATATAGTTAACTGTCAGTAGTGCTTCTCATGCCTGAAGTTGCAATGTTGTTTTGCCACAGCTGATACTTCACTAAATGCAACAAGCAGCTTTCTGAAGAACTGGCTGCTGTAACTGCTGCTTCTGTAACTGTGGTTTTTATAAATGAGCCTAAATGAATGATACACAATCTCTTGAGTATTTCATACCTATCTCAAATGTTGGTTTAAGAGTTCTTACTATTACTCTTCTGTCATGCTAATATATCATAAGTATAACCTGTTTAGTTGTAATTAATTGAAGGAAATATAGTGCATCTGGCACATTGGTATTTCCAGTTCAAATTACAGAATCATGGAGTGAAGATAGTTACCTAAATTTTAACAACAAGCCATTGAAATATAAAATTGTTATCTTCTGGATTCTATAGGAGCTCTTTTATCAACATTATTATTTAAGCACTATGAGTTGCTTATTAGAATTAGGTACATAAACAGGCAGTTCAAAACTTAAATTGGAAGAATCCTAAGTATATGTATCAGTTTTCATCTGTAGTGCTAGATATTGCTGACCAATTTTAGTTTCAGCTGAATTTGGAAACTAAGATGTGTTTTCAAGCTGGTACTCTCAAGCTAAAGTTGTCAATTTCTCCCCCCCACCAAAGTTGCTCAAATTCACTTTATTAGTATTTTTTTTGCAGTACTTAATTTTGTTCAGTATTCTGGTATAGTATAAACACTACAAGGCACTATTAAAACACACAGGTGAATAAAAACAAATTTTCTTCTTGCTGATACAGAACACCTAACATTAGATGGAACGTTGTTTTAGCATGTCACAATAATATCTTGTGCCTAAATTCAAACCAATCTTTTATATATAAGTCCACGGGGATAGTATGAGAAAATTCTTTTATTCAGAGTTGAAAATTAAGAAAGCCAAAGAACTTTCAGAGCAGTGGGGAAATAAGCACTTTGCTTTGTCAATATTATGATTGCCCCTTGATAATATGCTACATTCTCCTAAATTAATAATTTTAACAATACTATGTTGTGATACCTTATATCTTGAGAAAATACATTTTCTCAATATCATTTTTTATCATTGATATGATATCAAATGATATCAATATCATTTGCTGTGATATTCTAAAATGTAGGTCTAGTCATATGGGATTAGACCTTCTTTTAAAAGTGAGCCAATATTTACCCAGTTTATGAATTAAACACATGCAGTTAATTCCTTTTAGGAGTGACATCTTCATTTGAAAATCTAAATCCTGATATTTAATGTTAAATGAGTTCCCTAATTTTAGAGCAAATTAACATTGTTCTTTTGTTCTTATGTGTTATCAGACTTCATCTATATCCTTCTTTGTGCATGAAGGAAGAGACCCAACTGTTAGCATAATCTGGAACATTTACTTGACCAAGAAAATTACTTGAATTATTCAGCATACTGCATGCATGTTTGTATTTGTTAAGATTTGTGCAATCAACAATTGATACTTTTTAAAAAAACATACTTGATTTTAAAAAAATACTATTGAATTATAACATTTTATTAAATGAAGATAGGTTATGAAGGGTGCTTTGATAAAGAAGTATATATAAAATAGATTCAGAAAATATTGTCTGTATATTAATAGCATCCTCAAGAGAATGTGCTGGTCCTACTAATTTGCTTTCACAGATAAATGTCTTTCTGTCATGCATAAAACTGAAGTCATTTAACGAGGAAGTGGACTAATGAAAAGTACAGGTATTTATATTCTCTTGGAAAGGATCTGGAAAATATTTTAGTGCATTTAGCATGCATAATAAATATGTTCATCTCTGATTTGCATTTTAAGCATGCCAGTCCAGTGTATGCTCAGTTACTGCCCACTGCACCATACTGTGCACCATTTTCAACTGAGGAAATGCTCACTGAAAAAAACTAAAAAAAACTAAACTAACAAGCTGAATTGGATGTCAAGGAGAATGTGATGATTCACACTTTTGCTGTGTTGCTCCTTTTTTAATAAACTAGAGGAAGGGATACTTGTAAAACCTCTGTTGGATGGGATTTGTTTAATCTTCCATGCAGATATTTTATCAGAATCAAAAGAAAGAATCCAGTAAGAGTAAAGTATAAGCAATTCAAAATGCTTTCAGTTTCATCTATACAGTTGCCAGTTCCAGTGTTTTCTTCAGGTTGCACGTACAACTTTGAAGAATTCATATTCCCAGAATAGAAGTTCTTATAGAGATCCTGAATCTTTGATGTTGGTGTTAAAATTCTAAATAGAGGTAATTGGAGTCTTATCAAGGTTATTGTTATAAAGTATGATGAGTACCCAGAATGTTATTCCTGTTATTTTTTTTTGGAAAATACAGCCAGTCCTCATTTAGTGGCTACCTCCTTTAGCAACTGTTCACAAATACGATGGTAATAATTTTTTTAAAATACATTTGCTGACCAATATGCACACTTACCACCAAATTTATGTGCCTGACAACCAATGCCAGAATGAGAGAAATGCTGGCATTGGTGCATGAGAGAACTTTTATCAAAATGAGTTGGCAGCAACCTGCAATTGTTGCAGCTTCTTTTACTCTCTAACATATGTTTGCTTAGCAATCATTTTGCTTTCAATTTAGGGAAACAATTCTCATTAAACAAGGAGAGGGTATATTAACACCTCTTGAAAGCAGAATGGTGAATAATATGTTTGAAAGGACACAGCTACAACTGATATACTGTTTTTTCCCCTGATTTTTCATGTATTTTCAGTTAAGTGGAATTAAAATTTCTTCTGGCCTGAATGTTAAATTGGAACTTTTTAATTATTTTTAAACTTTGTTTTTGAATATGGTTTACAATAAATAGTCTTATGCTCTGACAAAATAATAGATTTTAAAGAAATCTAGGCAACTTTTACAAATGCCATATGTGTTTGCAAAGCTTTTGCAGAAATATATGTTCAGAAATTTTAAAATTAAGGAAAAGGGGAGCAGAACATTTGCAGAAACAGGTTATGGAATTTAATTTTTTGTCACTTGTAAGCTATTTTTGTTACTTTATGAGCATATATGTATTAGAATACAAGGATTCTGTTTGCTACACTTAACTAAAATTCTGAAATAATTGTTTTAAAGAATTTAAAATATACCAAGAGTGAGAGGTAGAATGTTAAATTGCTCTTGCCTGGTGGTATTAAACATGTCTTTTTTTATTTGAGAAAATAGGGAAATAATATTATTCCATTGTTATCACATCTGAGATCAGAGGATTTGGAGATAAATTTCTTAATTCTAGAATAATTGTTTCTCATAAGGCAGAGTTGTCTGTTAGCACTGATTTTACTTTGGGGCTTGGAGAAGCTGCTGTCATTACTTTTATCAGTTTAACAAATACTTTGCATCTGATTTCACTTTTGCTTATTTTTCATTTCTTCGACTGAATTCTTGTTCATGCTATACTTTTTTAAAAATTGGGTTCATTCTTAATGACACCTTTTGCCAATTTTAAATATTAGTACTGTATTAACACTAAAGTTCCATACTGAATTCCTAATGTATTGTATATTATACAGAAAGCCTAGCAAAATATTTACTGTTGGCCTTAAAATATTTAGGGTGTATTCTAAAACAGATTATTTTCTGTTATTTCTCCCAGAAATATCATCTTCGCTAAAAACAGATAAAAACAAAAATGCTAGATCCTTGGCATATGAGTGTGTTAAAATAGGTTCTGATGCTTGTCCTGTTTAGGGCAATTATCTTAGAACTTTCTTGTCTTGAAAACCATGTTTGTTTCTTAGCATTTCATCAGTATTGGAAGAGAGTGAGAAAGAGCTCCTGTAGATTCCAAAGATGTAATTAATTCTACATTAGACATAGACTTAAATATTGAGTGTGACCAACTGTAGCTGTGTGATACAAAGTTAAGAAAAATATCTGGAAAATCAACTTTTTAGATGATGGATTCCCACCCACCCATAAATATATTAAAATAAAATTTTATGTGCAGATCTGTGAAATGTCAAGAGGCTTTTGGGCGAATCAAAAATTTGGTTCTTAAATTTTTAAACTTTTGTTGTCAATTTCAGGAATCAGTTTCTCATCTCAAAAATCAGTTGTCAGAGGAAAATATTACACATCAAATCTTGGGCAGAGTTGCTTATTATATTCCATTCATGGAGGAGAATGCTCCATTAAAATGACTCATATCCTAGAGATTTTCCATGTAACATCTGAATGAATTCCATAGGATCATTTGATCTGCTAAAAAGAAACATGAAAAAACAGCCAGAAATGTTTACCTTCCTCAACAAACAAGATTTAAAAAATAGATTGAGGCATCTGTTTCTGTCCAATTATTACATATATTGGCTGAGAATCTTCAAATTGCTATTTCAGG